>JAANYP010007500.1:0-187382 GCA_020465985.1 Centrapalus pauciflorus
TCGTGCTGATAGGAGCTTTATATCCACTAAGTTCACTAAGCAGATAAATTCCATTAAGTGCTACTTATGCTATTGAGGTTGATGACAGTGAGACGCTTAAGACAAATAATATAAGTCGAGGATTCTCCTTAGAATTAGTAGGACGACTCTTTGAAACAGACTTGATACCCATCAAACTGGGAAGTGTTTACGTGGTCATAGGCATAGACTGGCTACCGAAAATCGTTTGGAAATAGTATGCAACAAGAACACCGTTCATATACCTTTAGCCAATAAGAAGTTCCTTACTGTCCAATGCAAAGCAAGAAATACCAAATTAAGCATCATCTCTAGCATTAGGACCCTGAAGTGTTAATAGAGAGGGAGCCAAAGGGAAAGCGGCTCGAAAATATTCTTATTATTTATGGTTACGCTAAAGTTTTTCCAGAACACTTACCTGAACTCCCAACATCGAGGCAAGTCAGATAAAAAAAAAATAATCGGCCTAGTATCAGGTGCGGTACCAGTGGCTCGAGCACCATGCCGATTAGCCCCATCATAGTGTAAGAATAGTCCAACCAACTGTAGTAGCTCTTAGATAAAAGGTTTATCAAACCGAGTTCCTCGCTTTAGAGGAGCTCCAGTTTTGTTCATAAAGAAGAAGAATGGAACCTGCAGAATGTGCATCAATTACTAAGAGTTAGATAAACTAAAAGAACCGACACCCGCTCACAAGGATCAATGACTTGTTTGACCAAACTACAAGAATTAAGCTTCTATTAGAAGATCGACCTAAGGTCTGGTTATCATCAGGTTAGAGTTCGAAAGAAAGATGTTCCAAAGACAGCCTTCAGATTCCGTTTCGGTCATCATAAATTCCTATTAATGTCGTTGGGATTAACCAGTGCCCCAACGATACTCATGGACCTCATCGGGTGTGCAAACCTTATCTAGAAAAATTCGTGATTGTATTCTTGAATGACTTCTTAATCTACTCACGAAACAAGGAGGAGCACGAGCAAACATTTAAGACTGATTCTAGAGTTGTTGAAAAAAAAAAAAGAATAACTACATGCCAAGCTTTCTAAGTTTGACTTTTGACTAAGATAGGTAAGATTTCTCGGTCACGTGATCAATAGTAAAGGAATCCAAGTTAACCCCGCCAAGATCGAGACTATCAGAAATTGGTTAACTCTTAGAACCCCTATAAAGATACGACGGTCCTTAAGACTTGCCACTTATTATAAGCAATTATCAGAAATTTCTCAAAGTTCACCAGAGCTCTAACAAAACTGACCTGAAAAGACATTATGTATGATTGGGGCGAGGATCAGGAGACATCATATCAGTTATTAAAGCACAACCTGTGTAGCGCGCTTATTTTATCCAAGAGAAGCAAGAAATTTGTAGATTATTGTGATGCTTCACACAATGGGTGGATATAGAAAGATAGGGTCATAACTTATACTTTATGAAAAACTTAAGGTTCTCTAGGTGATTTACACAATGCATGATCTGGATCTTGAAGCAGTATTCTTTATCCTTGGAGACATTAGTTGTACGGTATGAAGTGTATTGTATTCACAGACCATAAGAGCCTCCAACACATCTTGAACCAGAAAGAGTCAAATATGAAGTTGTACCGTTGGATGGAACTAATAAGTAATTGCAACCGTGAAAATTCGTAATCACCTGAGGAAAACTAATGAGCTAAGCCGTTGAGAGTACAAGAGGATAAATAGTTTAGGATAAGGGCTAGTAAAAATCGATACTTCATGAATAGAGTCTGGTTAACCTGTTTTTGATAGAGTAAGAAAGCTGGTTACAGATGACGGACACAAATCAAGATATGTTTTTCACCCAGGATCCAATAAAATGTATCATGACCTTAAGGAGCTATACGGGTGGCCTATCATGAAGGATGACATTGCCACATATGTCAACAAATTCCTAACATGCTCCAAAGTTAAGACCAACATCAGAAAGCATTTGGGTAATAGTCGACCGCCTAACAAAATCCGCGCACTCCTACCAATCAAGGAGAACAACAGGATGAATAAGCGAGTCCAAACGTACCTCAAGGAAGTTGTCTCCGGATACGGATAGCAGATTCACATCTAGACTTTTGGCAATCGTTACAATAAGCGTTGGGTACAAACTTGGACATGAGTACCACCTATCAACATCAGACCGATGGTCAAAATGAAAGAAAGATTCAAACCCTAGAACCTATGTTAAGAGCCTGTGTAATGGATTTTGGGAAATGTTGAGATACTCATTTGAATTAGTGGAATTATCGTACGAGCATTAAAACTTCTCCATTTGAGGCACTTCATGGGCAAAATTGTCGGTCACCGCTTTGTTGAGCTGAGGTAGGAGATGGCCAGATGAGATCATCCAGGAGACTACAGAAAAGGTAGTCCAGATTAGGAACCGATTAAAGATTGCACGGGATCGATGGGAATTCTATGCAGATGTTCAACGGAAGGATTTGGATTTACAGGAGGGAGATCACGTAATGCTGAAAGTCTCGCCTTGGAATGGCATAATCCGTTTTGGGAAACGAGGGAAACTCAATCCTCGTTATATCGGACCATTCAAGATTTCCAAAAGAATTGCCCGGTAGCCTACCGACTCGATCTGCCCCCAGAGCTTAGTAACGTTCATAATACCTTCCATGTATCCAACCTTAAGAAATGTCTGGCTGATGAAACACTCGTTATACCTATGGACGAGCTAGAGCTAGATGATAAGTTGAACTTCATTGAACAACCCGTGGAAATAATGGACCGAGAAGTCAAGAAACTAAAGCACAGCCGGATCCCGATAATAAAAGTCAGATGGAACTCTAAGCGAGGTCCTGAGTTTACGTGGGAACGCGAAGACCAATTCCGAGAAAAATACCCTCATCTGTTCTCAAATACTCAAGTAGTGGAGAACACGAGCTAATTTCGGGACGAAATTCCCTTAACAGGGGGAGACTGTAACATCCGACATTAAACCAGGTTAGCAACTATGATCTAATCAGTATTTAATAGCCAATTATAACCTAATCGATGGTCATTAGAAATTAATCAACTGATTAACAAGGTTTATTAGAAAATTCAACTCAATTAGAATCAAATTCATCGGTGCGATGAATCGGGAAATCAATTAATCCGATCAATTTACGATATGAGGGATTAATTCAACTAAGTACATAATTAAATTATGATTAGTGACACTAATCATACACTAATACAATTACTTAACATTAATTATGCAAGACTAAAACAATTCATTAAAACAATGCATTCAAAAGTTTTTTATGAATTTATAAGAAAAGGGAAATACAAGAATACATTCTAAATACTTTTATACAAAAATATATATATATAAATACATGAAAATAATCCATAAAAATCTGGTCATAGGGTAGTACTACCCAAGATTTGATTTCAATTTTTTTATTTCCCAACTCCATAACCTTTCATAATCAAATCTTTCACACCCCATTCTCCTTTCATTTCAACATGGTCTTACACTCCACCTCCATTTGAAAGACCAAGACTTTGCCTATAAATAGAGGGCTTCCTTTTCATTATTTTCACACCAAAATATCTCTTTCTCTCCTCTCAAAACCGGATCGCACACACACACACACACTACAAACGTTTTCATTCAAGTGTTCTTGGTGAAATTTAAGTGTTCTTGGTTCAAATCATGCAAAAGATCCAACTTCTTTTCAATTTCATACTCCTAATACATCAAAGTAAGTAAATACTAACTTATTTCATCATATATTTATGTTTATATAAGTCTTGCATAATATATATAATCACCAACAACAACAAGTTTCATAAAAACTCAAGTTTATAAGTTTCTAGTTTCTATTTTTAAGTTGTTTTCTTTAAATGTGTTTATGAATATATGAACACATTATAAAAGTGTTAATATTATGAAAACATGTGATATATATGTGTTTTTATAACTATTATAACTTTTATACAAGTAGTCTTTGAATAAACAACGAGAATCATAAGTTGTATCAAGTTTATAAACTACAGATTTTCGGCAGAAAATTTATATCGACTTTGGAAAATCATAACTAATTCATAACTCAACGAAATGAGTTGATTCTTGTCTCAAAAGTTAGATCTATGTCTTAGCTATAGATCTGGAATTTTTCATAATTTATTTTGGCGTTTAAAACCTCCAGAAATTATTTGGGAAACCGAAAGTTTGACAGCTCAAAAATGGCCAACATAGGGTTTTTAACGAGCTTTTTCACCAACCTAAACATCTCAAAAAATGGCCGTTCTTGATTCTAAAAATCCTTTGTATATAGTAGTTTAATGTCCGAGAAAACCAAAGTCTAAAACCTTTTGGAGCTTGGTCAAAAACAGCCTCAAAGTAGGCCGAAAAACCTCCGAAAAAGCTGGAAAATTATATATATATATATATATATATATATATATATATATAAACTTGACGTTTTAAGCAGTTTTTATTTATAAACTTGTAATGTTGGGTGATTTAAGACATAAAAATCCATAAATATATATATCATTATATATTAGAGATATTAAGTCCTTATTATCATTTAGGACTCGATTAAACTCACGCGACGCATCATCCCTCCATTCACGTTAAATAGCTTTTTACGCTAGTTTTTGCCATCGCAATCTCGGTGAGTTCTCATAGCCCCTATTTCCACACTGTTATGTTTTGGGGATGAAATTACATGCTTCGTTTTTATATGGACACACAAATATTTTCATTTCTATTATGTATTACACATTGGGTTCATTAGCTCTGATATCATGAACCGTTAATTGCATTTATTTGTAAGCGCGAATATATTGTGGATAGATCTATTGGGAGTCATGTCCCCCACTCGGGTTAGTTGGATTGGCTAACAGCGGGTGCATATATATTCAACAAACGGTATTACGTATGGGAATACTGCATAGAGCAAACTCATTTTAAATTAAGCTTCGGTTGCATGATGGTTTATATGTAATACATAACAAGGAATTTATGATTTTATAAATTCAATCTCTATCATTGTTGTCCATACGAGTCAGATTTACGTGTAAACCTATGAGCTCACCAACAATTTTTGTTGACGTATTTTAGCGTGTATTTTTCAGGAAATTAAGGCAGGTATGCCTCGGTCGTATTTTACTTTCAAGCTTCCGCATCCATGGAGTCGCATGCATATTCAATTTAACGGAGATTTAGCTGCATTATTTTGGATATTTTAAATATGTAATTAAATCTCTGTATTTGTGCGAACTTCCTTTCTCATATCAGTCTATGTAAAACATTACTATGCTTTAAAGCTTTAACGATGTATTTTAAAAAACATCCATATAGTGGTCGTTCATTATGATTATGGTTACGCTTCCGCACTCGTCACGCCTCGCTGCCAACCGGGGTAGCAGGGTGTGACATCAGGCAACCATAACTACAAAATAAAAGCAGCATTTATCTCTAAGCTTATAACATGTAGCTTATGCCATGGACGTACTAGAATCAACAAATCGATCCAAGCAACATTCGGACAGTAAACAACATGGTCATATAAACACTATTATTGTTTGTTATGTTTTCAGTTAATCGTCTTTTTTTCAATTTAGACAGCGAAATTGTTTTTAACACAATTTTATAAAGGAACATTTGTATTGGTTATCAAAACATGTAACGAATCCGTTTAAAGCTTAAATCAAGCACAACCCAATTGACAAATTGACCATTTTAAATAAAAATAAATCACAAGGATCATCCTTAATATGAGTTTGACACGGATGATTTCATAACTGTAGCTAAGCAATATATGTTTATACTTAATACTTTGATGAAGGTTATTAACTCATTATATATATAACGATATAATTTATAGGGTATAAACGTTTGCTTAAATTTTTAGGCAACCAAAATATAGTAAGGTGTTTGGTTTTATAAAATAAATAAACTAAAATTTTATGTCTTTATGTGTTCAACGTCTACTTTAACAATGCTAACTTAATTAGAAGTTCCATTGATTTTCATTCATTATGTACCGTTATATATATAGGGGTGAGTTCAATGGAGAACTTAATGCATCGAAGAACTTAATGCATCGAAGAACCTTTGAGAGCCACAATGCATCACTAGAAAATCGTAATGCATTATGCATAAAGTCAGTGTATCGCGCGGGAATTTGATGCATCACGTTGAAATAATGATGCATCTCGCGGGAATTGTGATGCGTTTGTGGTGGTGTATGGAGGTTCTTCGATGTTCTTCGATGCATAGAGGTTCTCAGTTGAACCCACCTCTCTCTCTCTCTCTCTCTATATATATATATATATATATATATATATATATATATATATATATATATATATATATGTGTGTGTGTGTGTGTGTGTGTGTGTGTTTCAAGATAATGAGTTTTGACATCTGAACTTAATCAGTGTCTCATACTTTATTAATTGTTTCATATTGGACCGTTGCACACTGAAATTCTTTGAAGTTCGGTATTAAAGTACTAGCAAATGGATTAGTTTACAAACAAGGATTTAAGAAGGCTTGTGGATGCTTTTGAAAAATTGCATCATGGAATAAATAACAATTAAATATATTGTTTGTGATTATTTACCCACGGATGACCTTTGAGAATTTTCAACCAAGCTTACTAACTAATTTTTAATGCAAAGTTAACATAATCAACCACTTGCTGATTCAAGTTAGGTATTCCACTTGTCGCTTACTAACTAACTTTTAATGTAGGTATTAGTTCTTTTAAATGCATGTTAGATTATTAGCGGATGAAATCCAATTGATGTAGGTTTTTCTTCTTTTAAATGTAGGTACTTCCACCAACACACTTGATGACAATTCATATTTTCGTTGTTAGTTATTAGCAATTATTTTTGGGACAACAACTAATTTGGTGCTATCGAATGAATAAAATTATAGTTAATTGGTCACACAACAGATTCTCAAATTTAGGTGCAAACTTTTTACATTTTACCGTAAATTTGCAGGTCAGGCCATATAAAGCCCTTATTAACAAGAATTAAACTTTTTACAATTTACCTCAGTGTTAACACTTAGTAATCTTTAACCACTTTTGTTTCCTTATTATAAGTGTTTACCATATGGTCAAAGATTCAAGTTAGTCCAATTAACTTGTTTACCATTTTCGGCGTTGTTGCTTGACAACATCGTAATGAGAATTGTCAACCATTGAAATCGGTCATTTAATATTCGAGAAATGTTGCTTTCATTGTCATCTATAGAACGATTATCATAAAACGTTTACAACGGGAATATATATCACATCCTCCCAACGTATATTAACAGTTGAAAACAATATAATGACTTTACTAGGTCTGATGGATATTTTTTAAGTCACAACTAAGAAAATATGATTGTAATACCTTACTTTGAAAAGGTTTGTACTTTCTATTATTGATATAATAATGTATTCAATGTACATGTTTTTCACATTTATGTCATTCAAAAAAAATATTTCTATTAAATAAATAAGTCATCGAATAAAATATTTGTCGTCGCCGCCGCTTTGCGCGGGTACTGTACTAGTATATGATAATATGTATATATATAGGTTTTTATGTCTTAAATCACCCAATATTACAAGTTTATAAATAAAACCCACTTAAAACGTCAAGTTTATATATATATATAATTTTCCCGCTTTTTCGAAGGTTTTTCGGCCTATTTTGAGGCTGTTTTTGACCAAGCTCCAAAATGATTTAGGTTTTGGTTTTCTTGGACATTGAACTATACAATGAATTTTTAAAGTCAAAGAACGGCCATTTTTCGAGGTGTTTAGGTTGGGGAAAAGCTCGTTAAAAACCCTATGTTGGCCATTTTTGAGCTGTCAAACTTTTGGGTTCCCAAATAATTTCTGGGGGTCTTAAACTCCATAATAAATTATGAAAACTTCCAGATTTTTAGTTAAGACATAGATCTAACTTTTGAGATAAGAATCAACTCATTTCGTTGAGTTATGAAATAGTTATGATTTTTCAAAGTCGATGTAAATTTTCTGCCGAAAATCTGTAGTTTATAAACTTGAAATAACAAGTGATTCTTGTTGTTTATTCAAAGACTACTTATATAAAAGTTATAAAACTCATATATATCACTTGTTTTCCTAATGTTTACACTTATATGATGTGTTTATGTATTTATAAACACATTTGAAGAAAACAACTTAAAAACAAAACTAGTGATTATAAACTTGAGTTTTTATGAAACTTGTTGTTGTTGGTGATTATATATATTATGCAAGACTTATATAAACATAAATATAAGATGAAATAAGTTAGTATTTACTTACTTTGATGTAGTTAGAGTATGGAATTGAGAAGAAGTTGAAACTCTTGCAAGATTTGCACCAAAAACTCTTGAAATATTTGAAAGAAGAAAAATTGCAAAGTTTTGGCTTTGGTTGTGGCTCTTGGCCGGATTCAAGAAGAGAAAGAGGAGAGTATTTTTGGTGTTTGAAGGTGCAAGAATGAATGGAAGAGTTGGTCTTCTATTTATAGAGGGGTAAAGGTGTTTGTAATTATGAAAAGCATGGGAGATAAAGGTTGTGTGCACTTTTAATCAAAATGATGGTGTTTAAAGTAGAATGGTTTTTGAAATAAAATATTTGAAGTCAACCCCTAGTTGCTAACCTGGTTTAATGTCGGATGTTACAATCATTGTAGTACTCCATTGGATTGCTCTGTCGACTGGTTATTCAGGATTAGTAAGCTGGTATGCATTTGGACAATGTTTGGCATAATGTCCAGGTTCACCATAGTTATAACACACATCGTTTCTTTCTGGGCACTCATCACTTCCATGTCCAAATCGTTTATAGATGTAACAGACCACATCTCTAGGGTTGCAGCGTCCATTATGAAATTTGTTACAACGTTTACACGGTCGTGCTTCTGACGGTATGGAATAGGCTCTAATCTTCTGAGGCGTAGAGGATGTTTGTGACTGTTGCTGACTGGACTTTGATGAACTGAAGAATCTACTATATTTTTTTTTCTTAGGTGGAGATGGACAAGTAGGACTTATAGCCATCATAACGGGTTCACAACTAGAATCTGTGAATTCCCGCTCCACCATTCTTGCTGCTTCCACTATACTGAGATACGTTTTGAACTTTATGCTACTCATTTATCTTCTATATGTTGAATTCAGACCCAATCTGAATTTATTTATCTTACGTTCTTCTGTTGCTACTTGATATGACGAGAAGCCGCAAAGTCTCGAGAACCCATGCTCGTATTCATCAACGGTCTTAGTTCCTTGTTTCAATTGCATCAACTGCATCTCGAGTTCATCTTGTTTGTCTGTTGGACAGTATTTGGCATTGAACATTTCCAAGAACTGCTCCCAGTCCAGTGCCTTAATTGCTTCCTCACCATAGATGCTCTTTTGCGTCTTCCACCAGGCTCTAGCAGCTCCAACGAACAGTGCTGTAGCGAACTTAACTCTATTGCTGTCCAGACAATCTAAGATGTTAAAGATTTCTTCAGTATGACTTACCTAATCTAACGCTTGTATTGGGTTTATTGTGCCTTCAAACATTATGGCACCACTCGCTTTGAAGTCTTTAAATCTACAGCCTTTTGGCTGCTCGACTCGTTGATTGACATGCACGTTATTAGAATTCGATTCGCTTGACTGTTCAATTTGCTTCTTCTTATGTTTATTTCTATTTTCTCTTTTCAGTTTTCTTTATTGATTCAATTTGTTCTAACATAAACTTGTTTTGTTGCTCATTATTCTGGGTAATTAGTTGTTGCATCATTTCCAGGACTTGCTCTGGGGTCATGCCACCTGATGGTCCACCTTATCCTGACATAGCTCTGAAATACAAATCACTAAGTATTTAGATCATTAGTCTAGCACATTGTACCCTTTCATGCCCCGTCCTACGAGTCTCTGAAACCTATCTTAGTTCAAGCCGTCCTGTCATGACTGATACTATAACATTGCACAAGTTTGAGATCATGTATTACACGTATTCAATGATTCACTCAAACTATTTTCTCAGATACCATCCCGTAAGACCCGTGATTTCTCAAAGGTCTTAAGACGAGGCCCCAGTAGCAACACAATATCAACTAGGAAAGTAAGATAATAATTAACAGTGCGGAATTAAAGTTAATTACAAACAGAGACAATTTTATGTAGTAACGTACAAACTTCTAGACTATTACATCAAATTACATATTATAAACTAGCCCCGAACCCCAAAACTCTATCATCAGTAAAGTACCATGTGATGAAATAGGTTCTAAGGCACTTCAAGCTCTTTCAGAGTCCTGACCTATGAACTATGTCCAGCCAATCCTTTGCTTTTACCTGAAAAATAATGCAACAACGGGGTAAGCTTAATTGCTTAGTGAGAATATAGAAATTCACATTTAACATGCAATTATGAACGCTAAAAGCTCATGCACTGCACTCGGCTCATGCACAGCTCAAATGTCGAAGGGACATTGGCCAATTAAATGCTCTTTGATGCGCGTCTTTGCTCAGCTCCCAGTTATAAAACTGTTGTTGCTCTTGAGACTTTTAGAAAAATTTATAAGGAATGCTCGGATAATGATAACACCATACACACACATCATTAGTGGGGATCAGCCACGTACTGGGCTAGCTACCAGTAATTGCTGTATGGGTATCATCAGAATGCTCAGCTCTAGCTACCCTCTGTGCTTTCATCATGTAAATCAGCACATCATAAGCCTAACAATAACCCAATACTGAGCAATATTGTTGGTGTTAAGCTTAACAATCAATGACCTTTCAAAGAATAGAAGCTAGAAGAAGGAAAGATCGGATCAACAATCATAGTAATCATGACAATTATAACAATATGCTCAAGATCAGAATGCCAATAAAATCAGAATAAAGCAACAAAAGTCTCAATTCCCATAATTTGCAATTAAAGTAAAATCTACAACTCACAGTTACTGGTTAATTGTTCTTTCTGGCTCTGGCTTTGTTGCTCACAGTCTGTAGTGGGTTAGAACCACTATCTGATTTATATCAGACGTACAGACAGCTCGCCACTTCGCTACAGCCCTCACTGAAGCGCTTTAATATGACTTTTAGCTTTCTCATATTGCTCAATCTGTAATTCATATCAATTTTTGATATTTTACTAGACTTGATATCATCTAAGTGTTCAATTATTTGTCTTTAATCTCAAATTCTCATAGTTGATTATACTGAGATGAATGCGGCCAACAATTTCATTAGAATATTTCATTCAAGATTCGATAATTTTACCTGTCTTATATGGAGTGTCATTGTGTTGTCATTATGTCTAAGTATATGTTTCTGAGTTAACTATGCCTTTTTATGGCTTGTTAGCATGTCTTAATGTTCATTAATTAATGAATGGTCATACAAGCACACACACATGCAATACTAATTTATATGCGGTGTATAATGTATACAGAATACCCAATGGCTTTACTTTGGTTCATGCTTCATTTCCTGAGTTTTAAGTCTCAAGGCGTATTCATTTGGTGTCACGTGTCCATATATACTTATTCATGGGCATATTTTGGTAATCACGTACCCCTTTTACTCGTCTCACATTTTAGTTATTATGTCATTTTAGGCCCTATAACAAGTCCAAAGGTCAAGGCAATCAAGACAAAACTTATGGACTTAAGCTATGGACTAAGGCCATGTGCCATGGGGCTTCAATGTGTTTTTGTGTGCTGCTGTCCAGGTTCACTATTCTCATTTATAATAGTCATAATACAAGCTAGTAGGGTACTATCAATGAGTATAAAACTATTGATTAAGGGACAATGAATTCAATCCAAGGCCTAGGGGTTAGGCCATGGATATAAAGCCATGGACTAAGGGTCAAATGCCATGTTGATTTAATCTTTTTGGGGGCTGCTGTTACAGCCATGTTTTGCCGTCAATAACAGCTCGAATACATGTTAAAATACACTTTTAACGATCCTAAATGTCTTGGCCAAAGACCTAAAGGCATAGGCTAGGAAACAAAGGTCTTTTTGGCCAAGGCCAAGCCACAATTATAGTCTTAATGTGACGTTTTTGCTGCTGTCCAGAATATCCCAGCACCATATTAGCCATTTCGTGTCACCTTTATTCAAATGTTGTATTTGATTTTAAGGGCTAAATGTGTGTAGGACTCGTGCTAGATGTTTAAGGATTAATTTGCAATGTTTTGGAGTCCATTAAATGCTTAAACTAGGGCCTTAAATGAAGGAGTTGCAGCACCAAAAAGCCAAAAAGGCTGCTGTCCACCAGTTCTCAGCCCAAACAATTCCCCATTTCATGCCATTTATTTCAATATTTGATGCTAGATTGTAGGTAACAATATGTTGGATCAATGAAATATGTTTAAGGTTCAATAATGTGTGTGCATTAAGGCTGAATAGTCAAGTTGCAACATTAAAACCACAATTAAAAGGTGCTACATTTTTAGACTGCTCAACAATGCAAAAATACATAAGGGTTGTGTTGTGGGCTGTTGTACTGTTGCTGCTGTCCTAAAATCACAAAACACACACTTATATATAAGGCTATTAAAGAACACGCATACTTAGCAATTGAATAAGGAAAATGGAAGTGGCTGTGGACTGATATTGGACTGCTATGTACTGGACACACATCAACACACACATCCGAGATTTAGAAAGAAATAGACTAATGCTGCTGGTTGTTACTTGCTGGACACACACACAAAAGCATACATCCGAGATTATCCCCTGTGAGAATCTCAGATCCTTCTTTCTAGCACAACCACTCACACACTTAGCAAAATAAATAAGAAAAAAGACTGTTGGTTCTGTTTTGCAACATGAAACATTCGAGATTTATGAAACAATTAAGGAAAATTTAGCTGCACTTATACATATATATTGGTGTTGTTGGGTGTTAAAACATCCGAGATTTAGGTGCATTTGTGGGCTGCTGTTGTTTCTGTTTTAACCATCCAACATCCGAGATTCACAGCCTTGGTGAATCTCAGTTCTTTCATGCAAAATACTTAAACAAAATGTTGCACAATCACTGCACATTCTATTCTGATTTCCGTATATTTCCAGCAGCAATAATGGTAAGTCAAAGAGTGTTTGATGCTTCTTATTCAAGACTAAGCATACACATAAACAACACAACTCATATTTATTCTGTTTTTCTTCTTTTAAAGCAGCCAATTAAGAGAATAAAGAGGGGACTGGGATGCACAAATAATCAAGCAAACACACAGATACCTACTGCACACGCACACACTGCACAATTTCATTCTGTTTTCATTTGTTTCCAGCAGCGATTTGGAAAGGTTTTAAGGACGATTTTGATTACCAAATGTTCAATAAACACATATAAAAATTTTATAGCCATGGCTGGAGGCCATATGGCCTTCTTGGCCCTCTTTTTTCGACCAAAACAGAAATATTGACACCATTTTGACAGCAACATAGTTTGAGTTTTAGAATTTTATTTTTACTTTCAATGTTGGAATTTAGGCTTGAAATTGAAAATTTAGTCAATTAAATACATAATCATAACATGCATGTATTTTATTTGATGATTGAAACTCTTATTGATCATCAATTTGAAGAATGAAGCCTTTTGAATGTATTGAAAATTTCAGCAACCGTAAGATACATATATGAACTGAATACATGAATTAAAGTATGAGTTTACCTTGTATTCTTGTAATAATCTTGATATTTGATGATAAATTGCTGATTTCTAACTTAAATCTTGAATTTTGATGGTGGATTGTGAAATTCTTTGATGTAGGAACAGTAGGTTTGGGAGAACTGGTAAGACTTGTTGAGTTGTGAATTAGAAATGGAAGCAGATACATATATTTATTTGTCTAATTTTGCTATTTGACCAATTAACCCCCTTAACTTAACTTTCTTTCAATTTCTCCTATTCAACATTATAAACTTCATAATTAACATTTATGACTAAATTGTAATAATTTTTTTTTACTTAATTAAATTCCATTGTTGAAATGTAATTAACATTACATTAAACTGGTTAATTCTTAACAAATTTGAATTTAACGTATTAATTAATGTTAAACATGTTATTTACAGCCAAGCATAGTTTTAGGTTGTTACAACATATCTAAAACACAATGTTCGGATCATTAAAATGTCCTATTATAATGCCAAAGTTATCTCAAAAACTTGATTTTTAGACCAGAAGTTCGGATCCTTTTAATCAGACCCGAAATTCGCATGAACTGAGGCCGACTCGCCGGGTCACCCTGCTCGACTCGACGAGTCGAGGTCCGAAGTTCGGATCCTCGGCCAAATATCAATTATACCCGAAATATATAACCCAAAGTTCTTGACCCATCCGAAGTTCAGGGTCCCCCACCCGAAGTTGGGTCTCATCCGAAGTCCTACCCTACCCGAAATTCGGGTCTCAATACTTAGAAAATTTTTTATCAACGTAATTTTCTTGGCGACTCGCTGAGTCAACCCATCCGACTCGACGAGTCGACCTGCAGTTCAGCAGGTTGCAGCTACGGGTTTTACACAAAATTCTTGCCAAACTCATTTTTAGTAACATGCAATCCATACAAATGATATATTAACATATATGAGTGTTTCTAGACTACTTTCCCCAATAACACTCCATTTAATCCAGTTTTGACCAAAAATAAGGGAAAATCTCAAGAACACAAAAGTTCCTAAAATTCCATATTTCTTACCGTTTTTGTTGAATCAGTGAACGATTCTTGTTTCAGATACTTCTAGGGACTTCAATTGACGTTTTCCAACTTGACTCAGACATGAATCTTGATATATTAGCTCCTTTTCACGATTTTTCTTCCAAGATTTCGATTTGAGAGAGAGAATTTGTGTGTGTGTTTTTTTGAAGCTGAAGAGTTGTGAATGAACTCTTGCAAGCACTACAAAAAAAAGACCATTTAGTGGCATAGAAAATGTGCCACTAAATACAAGAAATGTGCCACTAAAGACTGTTAAAATAATCACTGGCACAAAGAAAAAGTGCCACTAGAAGTGCTGCCACTAAAGATATATAGTGGCACTTTATGAATGTGCTGCTGCAGGTCTTACATGTTTTAGTGGCACTTTTTTAAAGCCACAAAATGTATGTTTTCTTTTGTGGCACTTATTTAGTGTCACTGAATTTTTGATTAATTTTTAACAACAAATTCCTTTAGTGGCACTTTTTTAAAGCCACAAAATGTATGTTTTCTTTTGTGGCACTTATTTAGTGTCACTGAATTTTTAATCAATTTTTAACAACAAATTCCTTTAGTGGCACATATTTTTATGACACAAACATTAACAATCCATAAGTAATAATATTTTACATTTAATTCGAATTGCATTAGAATAAAAATGAAACAATAAAAAGCATTCATTAAATGTTAAAAACCCTTAGTTATAATAATGTATCTTGTCTTTCAACAATACTTAAAATCATAACAAAAAAGTGCATAACATGTCTAAATGTTGAACCAAATACTAATACCAAAACCAACAAATAACCATATAGCTAGAAGTTTCAAATTTTAACTTGCTTCAAACTTCATTTGACAAACTCCTCATGTTGATGCAATTTAACCGATACCTGTCAATTTTAATCATCAAATTATTTATGAATTATATACACAAAAACTACACCATGTGGTTTATAGTATAAGTATCATTTATGATCAAAGCTAAAGCTCTTTACCGTTGTTATGATGACTTGCGGATGATGATCTTTGATTTACGGGTGGTGAGTTGTTCGGAACCGTAGAAAAATTATCCGGAATCTGAAAGAAATGAAATAAATTGAGGGTCGTGAGTACATTGGGTAACATAATTAACAATTTAATATATTTGACGATATAATTACCTGCATGTTAAGAGTATTAAGCATTCCAGACAAATTTGCATCCGGAATATGTTCCTTGAAAAGGTTCACCAAAACGCTCAAAACATTTTGTGTAGTGCTCAAAGCATTTTGGGTCGTGCTTAAAGCATTTTGCGTAGAGTTCAATTCATTTTGTGTATGAACCAAACCTTCTTTAAGTTGTTGGACGCTTTGTGGGTCATTAGAAGATGAAGTAGCTAATCCATTCTCCTTAATAGCCGGCATTCTTCCAATGCATCGAATATACCCATTTTTCTCGGGACCCTTGACTTTTGAAAAGTCATCATGTGTATAGTCATCTTCGACTCCTGTATTCGTAGAGTTACTTGCAACACTTTGTAGCGAAGCCTACAAAACATTACAAGTTATAACATCGACAAATGTGTACGTGTATATGTCTATATATCACAAATAAATAACATTACCACAACTTGAGCGACATTGTCATTCACAAGACTTCCATCTTTACGAGTATGACTTTTTAGGTATATTTCCCCACGTGTTGGATATACACCGTTATTTTTTGATGCCTAGAACACGAATCAATTATTCTTAATAACAAACAAGACATTTGTTAAGAAATATTCCATCTCTGTAACCTAGAATAATACCTCTTCATGAGCAAGTCGAGCAAAAGATTTTGTCTCGGTAACATGAGGCTCTTGCATCTTTGAGCGACTCTCTCTCCTAACAACACATGTTTCCTATACAAATAAAATAATTAGCTATCAACTCATGACATTAAGACACTAATGATAATCTTGTTACTCAATACAATTACTTGGAATGATGGATTGAACCAGCGAGCCACAAGCTCTCTAAATTGTTCTGGGTTCACCCTACTATCATTGTCTGTTTCTTTAGCCACAATTTCATCTATGGTAAGGCTTGGATCATATCCACGTGCTTTTAATGAACCTTTCCAAGTCCTCCATTTTTTTCCCATGCTAAAAAAGATCCATTTCTTTATAGTATCAGTTTCAGCGGGACGAAATTCAATGGGGCTACGGTGGACGAGGATGGGGGCTGCGGTGGATGGCGATAGGGCCGGAGATGAAAAGGGCAAGGACGGCTAGTGGCAGAGGTGGAAGACGCAGATGGAGTAGCCGCTGATGCGATGGGCTGTGGTGGTCGGCGATGGGCTGTGGTGGTCGGCGATGGAGCTGGAGATGAAAAGGGTCACGGCAATGGAGATGAAAAGGGCGCTGTGGACTGCAGTGGAGATGAAAGTGAAAATTAGGGTTAAAAGTTAATGTTGTATTAGATTTTAGTGGGAAGTAAAAAAATTTCATCTGGAGGGTCAGCGCCAAAATTTTTGTTGGTGGGAAATAGAAAATACTTTTAGTGGGATATAATATTACCAAGTGCCATTAAAGATGTATTATTTTTAGTGGCATACAAAGAGTGTCATAAAAATACCATATATAGTGACACATAAATTTTTTGCCATTAAAAACTTGTGCCACTAAATGGCTATTTTCTTGTAGTGAAGACTCAAAAATTCTTTTATTCCCCTATTTTTGGTTATTGTCACAAGTGGTCACTCCACTTAACTGATTTCTTTAAATGACTTTTCAATCTTTATTTTATCACCACCAACGTTTAAATTTCATCATACTTATTCATATAAATGAAATTCTAAATTTTCTTAATTATTTAACATCACAACCAACTTTTTAAATTGCCGAATAAAGAGATTTTTAATAATGATCCAACTTCATTACATTAAATACGAAATTTAAACTAAACATCCTCGATTATAACAATTTAAATCTTAGGATGTTACAGCATGGGCTCCACCACGCTCGAACTTCGTCCTCGAAGTTAGTTGGTTTCGAGCAGTTGCGGATACTTCGTTAACATATATGCCTTCGTTTCCCATGTGTGGTTTGCTCCTTTGTGATGCTTCCAACGTATAAGTACAATCTCTATCTCTTTATTTCTTAGTTTCTTCATTATTGTCCAAGACACATTTTAGATCTTCCACATATCGGAGCCTCTCATCTATCTGCAACTCGGTATGATCAGCCCAGTCCTCGTTTCTAGTTGTGAAGGACTTTCTAAGGTTTCCCACATGAAACACCGGGTGTATGCCTGACATCTCCTTAGGAAACTCCAAACAATAAGATAGATTCCTAATCCTTTCTGTTTTTCTAAAAGGCCCTACAAACCATGGTGCCAGCTTGCCTCTTTTAACAAAACTAGTAACACTCTCATCAGTGATACTTTTAGATAAACTTAATCATTTACTTCAAAACTGATTGGTTTGTGTCTCCTATCATGGTAGCTATTCTGTCGATCCTGGACCGTTTTCATATTCTGCCGAACCAATTGTATCTTCTCATTTGTTTCTTGTAGCAACGCCAACCCAACAATTGGAGTTTCTCCAGGTTCTCTCCAACATGTAGGAGTCCTACATCTTCTCCCATATAGTGCCTTAAATGGAGCTTTCTTGATTATTGCAAGGTAACTGTTATTGTACGAGTGTGACACCCTTGCCACAATAACCACAATCATAACACCCAGGATAAATCATCATACAATAACCATTACATAATAATCTGATTACTTAATACAATGCGGAAGCAATAAAATAAATAAATAAAATACAAATGTGTCAAACACCCAGTGGTGCTACAAGGTTCCAATACTAAGTCTACATACTCAATACATTATTACATCACCCAGAATATATTACAACATTGGTCCCATAATTTATTTACCGATTGAGTAGTAGAAAATCTTCCAAGACTTAAAAAAAATGACCTAACTAGAAGATCAGGCAGCAGATTTTCCTTTTCTTAAAAAAAGTGAGCAACTAGGGTGTAAGCAAAGCTTAGTGAGTACAGAGATTATACATTCAACATGATATGTATGCAGCAGACAAGGGTAACACCGGCAACACATGCCATATACCCTCTTCATACACGAAGTATGGAAATGAGCCGTAGCTCCATCGTGCCATTTCACGGAATTAAACATTTAATTGAGGCAGACATTACCATCGGAGATGCTACACCTGCCCATCAGGACCTCGGAGGGATCAGCTCCAGGTCATATAGCCTCGGTAGCATCGAATTACCAATCATGGCTCGTAAGCCCATCAGAAGACGCACAACAAAGATCAGGATATGCAGCAAGTAACAGTGTGCATCAACAAATACGCAAGTCAGTAGATTGCCAGATGAAAGTGAACAACATGCCTAAATGAACACGACTGACAATAAATAAATTTAGACATACATAATCCTAGGTACTCACAGTGGGTGCATTAGTAACTTTCAATTTATATTATTTCTCCATGGGCTTTCAACCGGATTCAAAAAGTACCCCACTATGGGTTAAACAACACCACAAGGGACCTGTTAAGTCAGTAATAACAAAACATTAACTTTCAATAACTGATTGTTTAATAAAAACTTAATTTTATAAGTTTTACAAAAGTTGACCCAAAGTTCCACACTTAGAACATTACTCTGTCCTGTTCATTCGAAATTCGTATGATTCTGTGACCCGAACTCGGATGCCCACAGATCCAAAATTCGTATCATTGTCTTGTGATATTATTAAATTTCCATCTGAAGTTCATCCATCCGAAACTCGGATGGATCCGAGTTGTGTTTTTCATGTCCGAATTTAATACTTGTGCAGTTTTATTATTTTCCAAATTTAATTTAATCATTTTTGTACTTTTCCAATAACTGAAACAATTAATTCCAACATAAAACATACTCCTATTTAACACTTTTAACATCAATTTATAACATAATAAGTACCAAATCAGTCCCTATTTGGCCATTTTTATGCAACCCGTCGATGAACACACACACACACTAACACATAGTTAATTTCAGATACCATACTTAGAGGTTAAATCAGAACCTGAAATTTGGTACATAACATCCCAAATACTCGATTTTAACATATCCATATGATTTGCAACTTAAATCTATCATTTGGTTCTTATCAAAAGAACACTAAACCCATAAAAATCAAAGATTTGAGGAAGTTTTTACCTTGAATTATTGTTTGTAATGGTTATAGTTCCTCAATTGCTACTTGAATCCAGCTTTTAACACTTGAACTCCACGATTTCTTGATCTTGATTTGGAGGAGATGAGAGAGAGCCGAGAGAAATTTTAGAGTGTTGTGGTGAAAACGAACCAAATAAAAAGTCTTTTTGTCTTTTATTTCCATAATTTCGGTTATTGACACCTTTAGCCCCTAAACTTATCTGTTCTCATTAAATGTAGATTTCCATCCTTATTTTATCATCATTACACAATTATAATTCAAACCTTAAATTTTGTTTACTTTAATTATGTCGGTTCCTCATTGTTATGCTCGCTCAAAAGAAGACAATGAGGATTTCTCCTCATTATTATCATTTTTAAATATGTGAAATGAAATCAGTTTTATCAAACCACAACAATCCATCAAAATACTTTCAAATTGATATTTATCATATATAATTCAAACTTAGTTTCATTAAATTCAAATCTTATACTAATTAATCCCCAATTACAATAATTAAATTCCGAGGATGTTACAGCATGGGCTCCACCACGCTTAGACTTCGTCCTTGAAGTCACTTAGCTTCAAAGAGTTGCGGGTACTTTTTCAACATGTCAGTCTTTATCTCCCATGTATGATTTTCTCCTTTATGATGCTTCCAACGTACAAGCACCATCTCTATTTCTTTGTTGCTTAGCTTTTTCACTTTGGTATCCAAGACACATTCCAGCTCTTCCACGTGTCGGAGCCGTTCGTCAATCTGAAGCTCTGTGTGATCAGCCTAGTCCTTGTTTCCAGTTGTAAAGGACTTTCTAATATTTCCCACATGGAACACTGGATGTATGCCCGACATCTCTTCAAGCAACTCCAAACACGAAGAATGATTCCCAACCTTTTCTATTATCTTGAACGACCCAACAAATCTTGGTGCTAGCTTGCCTCTTTTCACAAAACGTGTAACACCTCTCATAGGTGATACTTTCAGATAGACCCAATCGTCCACATAAAAATTGATTGGCTTATGCTTTCTATCGTGATAATTATTCTGCCGGTCCTGGGCCGCTTTCATGTTTTGTCGTACCAGCTGTATCTTCTCATTCGTTTCCTGTAATAGGGTCGGCCCTTCAATCGGTGTTTCCCCTGTTTCTCTCTAACATGTAGGAGTCCTACATCTTCTCCCATATAAGGCCTCAAATGGCGCTTTCTTTATTGTCGCGTGATAACTGTTATTGTAGGAGAATTGTATCAGCGGTAGATGATCATCCCAATTACCGCCTAAATCCAGAATACATGACCGCATCATATAGTCCAAAGTAAGGATGGTCCTTTCACTTTTGCCATCAGTTTGCGGACGGTAGGCTGTACCCATTGCAATTATCATGCCTAACCCTTCTTGTAAGGCAGACCAAAAGTTGGATGTGAAACGACCATCTCGGTCAGAAACTATAGACTTAGGGACTCCATGTCTAGAAATGATCTCGTTCATGTAAATCTGTGCTAATCTCTCCAATGAATAGCTTTCCTTGATAGGAATGAAGTGAGTGGACTTAGTCAATCTATCAACTATTACCCAGACTGCATAATATTTACGCCTAGTCTTCGACAACTTGGTAACGAAGTCCATAGTGATGTGTTCCCACTTCCACTCCGGAACAAGAAGTGGTTGTAGACTGCTATACGGTTGCTGGTGTTCGACCTTCACTAACCGACAAGTTCTGCATCTTTCAACATACTCGCCAATATCTTTCTTCGATCCTGACCACCAGAAGTCTGCTTTCAGCTCATTGTACATCTTTGTGCTTCCAGGATGTACAGAAAATATCGATTTATGCGCTTCCTCTATTATCAATCTTCTCATGCCCCCAAACTTCGGCACCCAGATTCTCCAATAAATTCCTTTAAAACCAGATTCACTTGTTTCCATATTCTTTATCTGTACCCTAATATCTTCAGCATCAACATTTTCTTCCTTTAAAGCTTCCACTTGAGCAGCTTTTACATCATCGATAATCGTGGAAGTTAGCATCGTAGATGTCATCATGTAGCAACAGTCCTTAGCATAAGCTTTGTGACTCAAAGCATCGGCTACCACGTTAGACTTTCCGGGATGATAAAGTATTTCACAGTCATAGTCCTTAATCAGTTCCATAGACCTACGTTGTCTCATATTAAGCTCCTTCTAGCTGAAGATGTATTTCAAACTCTTATGGTCCGTGTAAAGTTGACACTTAGTTTCAAGGCGAATGTAACAGCTGTCAACTCTAGATCGTGAGTCGAGTAGTCTTTTTTGTGCTGTTTTAATTGTCTCGAGGCATATGCAATTACTTTTCCACGCTGCATGAGTACAACACCCGAACCCAGCCTCGAAGCATCTGTATATACCAAAAAATCTTCATTACCCTATGTTAGGGCAAGTACTGGTGCTTCACTTAAAATCTTCTTCGACGATTCAAATGTATATCGCTGCTCAGTTTCCCACACATATGGCGCATTTTTCTTTGTCAATGCAGTCAATGGTACTGCAATCTTCGAGAAATCTTTAATAAACCTCCGATAATATCCCGCCAATCCAAGAAAGCTTCTTATCTCAGTAGCTGATCGAGGCGGTTCCCAGTTCTTTATCGCTTCAACTTTAGCTGGATCTACAAAAATCCCAGTACTCGAAATTACGTGTCCCAAAAATTGAATTTATTGCAGCCAGAACTCACACTTTGAGAATTTGGCATACAAATTCTCTTTTCTCAACAGTTCAAACAATTCCCTTAGATGAACATCATGCTCAGCCAGTAAACCAGAATGTCATCAATAAACACGATCACTGACTTGTCTAACATCGGTCTACATACTCTCTTCATGAGATCCATAAAGACAGCAGGGGTGTTGGTTAATCCGAATGGCATAACAAGAAACTCGTAATGCCCATACCGAGTCCTGAACGCCGTCTTTGGTACATCCTCCTCCCAAACCTTCAACCGATGGTATCCCGATCTCAAATCAATCTTAGAGAAGATGCCAGCCCCATGTAACTGATCAAAGAGATCGTCTATTCTCAGTCGCGGATACTTGTTCTTGATGGACAACTTGTTCAGTTCCTATAATTATTAGATCATAACCTATCTTAGTTCAGATCATTACTTAAAAATCACTACATATCATCACTTAATGTTTGAGACCAAGACCTCACAGACACTTGAATATCAAAATACTGCTTTGAAACCATTATCTGTGACACCCTTGCAAAAATAACCACAATCATAACACCAGGATAAATCACCATACAATAAAGATAACATAATAATTTGATTACTTAATTGATACTGTCTTATTTATTCACATATTTATTCAACAATATCATTATTTTTATGCGCTTAAACATATAAATTTTGATGCTAAAAGTTCATTTACTTGTCATTTATATTTGCAGGTTCAATTGGGTATAATACAAGAAAATAAGATGATTATGTGGGATTAAAGTGAAAAATATGAGAGCATGCAAG
Organism: Centrapalus pauciflorus; assembly: GCA_020465985.1. Taxonomy (NCBI): domain Eukaryota; kingdom Viridiplantae; phylum Streptophyta; class Magnoliopsida; order Asterales; family Asteraceae; genus Centrapalus; species Centrapalus pauciflorus. Next base: position 23,403 of record JAANYP010007500.1, read on the forward strand.
CAGGTCCAAAGAAAGTTCAAGATTTAAGTTTCTCCAAGTCCAATACCCAACGGGCCAAGGTCCACAATTATATTTTTATTAATCATTTAGGGTTTGGGGGATCTATTTTATAAATAAAAGAGGGAAGGCGGACGAGAGAAAAGAGGAGTAAAAGATTGAGTTTGATCAATTAACCTTTTGTGCATGGTTGGCGGCGCATAAATGAGGAGAAGAACATTCATCAATTTTTTTGTTTGTCCTCTACTGGTGGTGGCGAAAAAGAGCAGCAAACAACATTCATTATTATTATTATTATTATTATTTTATCTTGTTTTCTTTGCTATTGTTTTCGGTAGGTGGCAGTGGAAGAAGTAACCAACAATAAATAAACATTTAGTTGTTTTCCTTTCCTTTGGGTTCGTGTTGCGCAAGTAGACAAAAAAATCATCAATATTTAGTTTAGGGAAAATTACATCAAATAGCTCTGAACTTTCGACTTTGTACATATTTATGTAGTGGACTTTTTTTTGTGCACATTTGGTAGTCAAATTTTCAAAATTGTTCCAATTTGGTAGTTGGCGTCCCTGTTAATCAGTTGCTTCTGGTTTCGATGCCTACGTGAGCAATTTTTTAATGACGTAACTACCCGTTTTTATATCATACCCGGTTTTATCTAAGTGGCAACCCGTTTTTTTAAAATCACCTAGTTTTATTACCCGGTTATAAACCTGGTTCTTACAAGTTGGATCGATCGTATGAAAACGAACCGGGTTTATAACCAGGTGATTTTAAAAAACCGGTTGCCACAAAGATAAAACCAGGTATGGTATAAAAACGGGTAGCCACGTCATTAAAAAATTGTCCACATAGGCATCGAAACCGGAAGTAACTAGTTAACAGGTACGCCAACTACCAAATTGGAACAATTTTGAAACTTTGACTACCAAATGTGCACAAAAAAATAGTTCACTACATAAATGTGTACAAAGTCAAAAGTTCAAAGCTAATTACTTTTCTTTTTGTTCTTTGTGGTTTTGTGTGCAGACAAGAAACAACAACTATTACTTGGGAATATTCTGGTTTTTTTATAAAAAGTAATTATGTTTGGTTTTCTTGTTACTTGTTAGCTATTAATTTAATTATGGGCTAAATTTATTGTATTTTTCATTGATGAACGAACCCTAGACTTAGGTTTAGTTTTTATTATTGATTTGAGTTTTGTTTATGCCTATTCGTGAACCTTGAATTTTAATCTTAATAAATAATTGAGTAGTTTACTATTACATTGTGTCATGTTTTGAAATTATGACTTGCACGTGTATTAGTCTTATCTTATTGTTTGCTTGTTCTGAAATTATGACGGTTGAATGCAGTTAGGGTAAGCAGTTATTCTGAAATTATGATAGTTGAAACTACTTCTCTAATAACCCACATAAAAGTTTGTGTTCAATTAACCAATAACGAGAGTTAGCGTGTTTTTAAATAGATTAGGTAATAATCGGATTAATAGGGTTAATGGTCTATGTAAACTCAATCAATTAATTGCACTTTTAAAAAGAACCAAATCTAGGGGGAGTGATTCAATGATGAATACCTTTTAGTTATTTGATTCGATTCTCATAGTTAGTTATTTCATAGTCGTTTTAAATTTTCATTTTTTACTATTAATTGTCATTTTAGTTTCAGTAATTTTGTTCACTTTGTCGTGTCAACGGTATCCAAAAATATAAAAAACAAAACCCCCCTTTTACTCGTTTGCATTTTGACCACTTTAATTTTTGCTAGAGTAATTTTAATTAGTATAAATTGCATTTTCCGTTCCCTGTGTAGACGATCCTGGTCTTACCAATTTATTGCTATACGATCGGGTACACTTGCCTGAGAGTTTATCAGTCGATTTGGTCAGATTAGAGTTTGTAAATTTAAGATTGATATTTTCGTATCAAGTTTTGGTGCCGTTGCCGAGGAACGGTTTCCAATTTTACTACTTAGAATTTTTCTAGCATTTTCTTTTTATCCTTAATTTTAATAGTAATTATTATATTTTTAGTTAGTTTTTAGTTACATTTTACTTGTTTATATTTTTTTTTTGTAGGTTATTGTAGGTCCCAAAAGGTTTCCCAAGTGTATAGCTCTAAGCTGTAGAGGGGGGGGGGGGGGGGGGTGAATACACCAGTTTAAAACTTAAACACTCTTTTCTCAATGTTTGTATGTATTATCAACAAAAGTTAATTACAAACAAGCTTGAATGCGGAAAGGTTCAAGCTGAGATGACAGATACAACAGTTTGTTAACTAATCTAAAACACACTCAGACTAGTTACAATGATTACTCTCACTTAGAAGCACTGACTGTTTTTACACGACTCAAATGGACAGCTTATGCACAAACAGCTTAGACACACTTTACTGTTTTATATAAGCAGATTTGCATGCATGGAAGAACACACTTCAATGCACGTACTGATTGTCACACTCTTGATTATCAAATTATCCTTAGAAGCTTCCTTTTTATACCCAAAAGGAGAATCTCAGTGAAACTTCCTCATTGGACAAATGAGATAGTGGAGAGTCTTTCCAAAAAGACAAAATGCCTTTCTGCATGTTCTGATAAAGTATCTTTGTCTTCACATGGCAGAATCTTTGTCTTTTCCTTTTGTCACTGTTGCATACGGCTTTAACCAAAAGAGGAATGTCAACTTTGCATCTTTCTTCTTTTGTTAATGCCATTTTGATATAAGAAAAGGTTTGTCTCCCTTTTCAAATATCTGTTTTGTCTTCATGTAACAGAACAGCATGGGCAGGCTGTGCAATTCTGTCTTCCACTTTGTCTTCGACTTGTAAACTGATCTTGTAGCCAAAAACAATACATGAGGACTTAGAAACATATTCCATAAAGTGTTTAACCTGTTCACAAAGAACAGGTTCTGTTCACAAAGAATAGAATGCTTGAAAACTGCCCAAGCTGCTCAAGAGAATAGAGCAGCGTAGACAATTTATGCCCAGCCTGTTCAGCAGACAGAACAGCTTGGACAAAACTGTCTTTGTTGCAACGAATGCAACATGGTAAACTGCTTTGGGCTGATATTGCAAATCACTTTCAGGTTTCAATAAGGCATATAGCAGGCCTTAAATTCATCCTTCGAATGCATCAACAGGTTTGACTAAAAATCTCCCCCTCAGATGTATAGCAGGTTTGACTGAGGCCTTTTTGTGCCTAACAATCTCCCCCTATTTGCAATAATCAGTCTAAGCTGATTTAATCAATAATCACTATACATTTTTACAATACATCTTGCTGAAAGGAATTACAACAATTAAGTAAAGTAAAAGATCAGTTTATATTGATTTTGTTTACATAAAAACAACACATGTTTTTACAAGAGTACAACTAATGTACTAATGTATATTACAACTGATGTAAATAAGTAAAGTTACAACATATGTAACACAATACAACTAATGTACAAAAAGTTCAACACTTTAGACTGTTGATTTTGGGAGCAGATAATGGCAAGCCTTTCCAACAGATGGACAACTTCCATTCTTCACTTACCCTGATGGTAAATGGACTTCATTCCAGTGGAGGTGGTCCTTCAAATAATTTTTCAAGCTCCTCCCTTGTTTCCTCCAAGTCTTGGATTTCAACTATGAGGATCATAAACTTGGGATCTTGAAGTTCACCTCTTTCATAAAAGCCTCTGAGCTGATCCCAGACGGCTGCTCTTCACCTGCTTGATTGCCTAAATGAAGCTGCAAGTCTGAAGGCTGCAAGCTGTCTCAGATCCACCTTGTATAGATCTGATGCTCTCTGAAAGCATTTCTTCTGTGTTAAGGGATCTACAAAAAATGCCCCCAACTCAGGCTCTTCGATTATCTTGCCTTCTTCAAACTCTACTCCACTAGGCAGGCTGTAGTCAACTACTTTCATCTCAACAGCATAGTCACCCTTTTCAATTAAGATGAGGAGTTGTTCAAGCTCAGTATCCTTCCTTGTCCTCCTGGCCTTTATTTTGGGGTATGTCACAGAGACACCCTCACTGACTTCTTTTGAAATCAGGCCAAGATCCTGCACTCTCTCCATCAGCTTCTTAATATATGCCCTGATAGTCTTAGCCGTTTCTGACTTTGACTGGCTCAGGGCAACTGCCAGCTCAACCCATTCCCTGTACCCCATCTGAGCAACATCAGTGTAGTCATAAGTTTCCAGCTCTGGGCCTGTTGCACCCATTCTGGTTAGCTTTGACAATTGCTTCTTTGGCAAGCCTTTTCTCAGCAACATCCTTAAACTTTTTCTTTGCCAAATTGTCAAAATGGAACTGGGCCCTTGCAGAGGATTCTTGTTTTGGTATGGTCACAGAGACCAGAGCACCCTTAACCTGTTCACCTTCCTTTTCACCCGCTGATTCCCTAGAAACTTCCATCAGTTTCTTTTACACATCCAAAGAGGACATTTTGACTTTGCTTGCTTCTTGGAGTGCAAAAGATTTGGCAGTTTTGGCAGAAGCTTCTTCTTTTCTTAGTGCTTCCAGGGCTTGAAGCTGTTCATTTCTGAACTCATAGTATTTATCCATCGGAAGACCCATTTCCTTTGCCCTGGCTTGGTGAAACTTTAATTCTGCTGCTTTCTGCTGTTCAGGATCAGATGCTGCTTTTTCTTTCCCTTTAGCTGTTGTAGTGATAACAGCCTCAGGAGAATCTTCCTCTTCTTCTTCTTCCTCTAGAATGAGATGCCTCCTGCTGCTGCTTGGCCTGCCTTCAGAAATGATATCCTCCCCCTTAGACTGAGCAGGGTTTGGAGATTCAGCCTGAGTAGGCTGAGCAGCTTGAGAGGCACCTTCCATTGTACCTGTTGCAGATGCTCCTGCTGGTTGACCAGTAGGAACTAATTTCTTCTTAGGAGAAGAAGTTCTCTCCCCCTTAGACTTGGTCTTCGAGGCAGATGACTTCTCCCCCTTTAAGGAGATGGATCAGCACCTTCAACACCTGGTCTGCCTGAAGACACGAAGTCAGCTGGCTTTCCAGCAGTTTTGGCAGCAGGCTTGGGACCAACCAGGCTATGCACCAAGAAAGCCAGGTTGTCCTTCACCTCTGCAAGGTGGGAAAGACAGTTCTGAAGAGAGGAGGATTGGGTATCAGCAAGGAAGGTCAGCTTAAGAATGTTTTCCCTATCAGAAGCTGTGAACAACAAAGTTTGGAGCTGTGCAAGATCTAACTCAAGAGAGTCCTGCACATCAGCAAGATTTGATGACACAGAATTTGATAGAGAGCCTATTAAAGTGTTTAAGCTGGCCAAAGTAGTAGGAAGTGTAGAATTGCAAGTAGTGAGGAGAGATGACAACTGATTGGAGATGGCTGTCATAGAGGACACAGAGTCCTGTTGGAGTGAAAGAATGGAAGATAGGGAGGTGGAGACATTTTGCAGCTGTGCAGTGAGTGCAAGCAGTTGTGAGGAGTTGTAAGTTTGTGGAGCGGTTGGGAAGGAATCCTTGAACAGAAAGAATCCCTTAAGCTGTTCAGACACAGAGTCTGAAATGAGAGAGGAGAGAAGACATGGATGTTTCTAAAGAACCAAATTTGTTGGTCAGCAAAGAGAGCTGATACTTCAAAGGAAGGTCTTTAGGGGATGGAGGTGTATGAGTGGATTGTTTGGAGTGAGTAGGTGTAGATGAAGAGGATGAGGCTGGTGTATGGGGATGTGATGTAGAGGGAGAGGGTATTTTCGAAAGAAGCTCCATAGCCTGGGCAAAAGTAATGTGGCCCAGCTTAGAGGGGTCGATGGGTCCTTCAGCAGTGGCAGTAGTTGTATCATCAGGAGAGGGGGTAGAGGATGGTAGCCTTTCAGACACTGCTTGTTTTGCAGCACCTTCATTAAGGCCAGTGGTGGTTCCCTCTGCAGTACCTTGGTTTAAAAGTACCTCATCATGGGGAGATGGAATTTGCATTTCAACATCAGCAGTGCTGAAACCTGCTGATGGAGTTTGCATGAAGGGAGTAGCCTCACCAAAGGGATGTTCTGTTCCCTGAGGTTCATCAGCTTGAGTGGTGGGTCCTTCAGCAGCTGTTTGGTGTAGAACAGCTGCATCATGAGGAGCAGAAGTTTGAGGCTGATCTGCTGGTTGGTCTAAGGTAGCAGTGTGGACACCTCGTGCAGACTCAGGGTGTAGAGAAGTATGAAGTGGGGACAGTGTGGACACAGTATAGAATGGAGAGAAATCCTGTCTTTCAAGATTCTCAGCCTATTGGGAGGCTGAAATAGTTGATGTGGCTGTCTCCATTTGAACAACTGGCTCCTGTTGGGAGGAACCAGAGGGTCTAGGCTGACTTGGGGTTGACACAGGGTGGAGTGAAGCAGGCTCCAATTGTGTTGTTCCTTCTCCCAAAATAGGAGAGGCAGGAGGGGTAGCTTCTTTTTCAACTGAACCCTGTTGAGAGGGAACAGAGGTGCTAGTTTGGGCTGTTGGTTTCTTTTTGTGTTGGTATAGAATGTGAGATGAGGTGGGGGATGTTGGAGAGGAGATGAGAGGTTCAGATTGGACAGGTTTAGAGACTGGGTCAGAAACAGGTGGGTTGACCTGTTCCATAGTCTCAGGTGCCACAGAGGCACCAGCCACAGAGGCTTCAGGTTCAACGAATGAACCAGGGTGAGGAGCCTGCTCCCCCTCAGCCACAGAGGCTAAGAGTGCAGACTCAAACTGATCTGTTTTGGCCTTTTTGGAGACAGACCCAGCTTCAGTGGTTTCCAGGGTCCTTTTAACAAGCTTGGCCCTGGCTTTGGATTTTCTTCTGGGAGCAGCTTCTGGATCCACCCTCACATCAGAGGGTCCTTCCACCAATCCTAACAACCTCCTCATGGGTGTTAACAGAGGTGGCTCATTTGGAAGAACAGTAGTGTAGAAAACTCTATTCCCTATTACAGGGAAGGCAGCAGTATGAAGTAAAGGCTGAGAGTTGTACAAGTGCTCACCACAAATGTGCCTGAAGATGAGGCTCAGAAACCTGGGGTATCGAACAGCAGTTGGTCGTGTCTCCTGCTGCACCAGGTTCCTCAAATTCATGAAAATCCACTTTGCCATGTCTATTGTAGTTCCATCCACAAGTTGCAGAACTACAGGGACTTCATCACGGCTCAGTTGGTCAAAGGAACCAACTTTGCTGCTGTAGCACCTTACCACCGAGGCAAACAAGAAGCTGTAAGTAGGAGACAGATCCTTTCTGAACAGCGTTGCTCCAACTTTAGGTTCTGCTACACCACAGAAGTGCAACAGATTCTTCATCTGATCATCTTCAGGCTGTGGTTGATCATATTTTTCAACCACAGGGAGTCGAAGAACTTCCCTGAGCAAACGATTGTTGATCTCAACGGTCTGAGTCCCATTGAGTATGGTGCCCTTGATGACTTTGGTATCTGGGTTGTAGGCACAGGTGTACCAGAACTCATACACCATCTCCTGGTACAGGACACCAGGTGTAGCATTCATGGCGTAGTTCAACGGATGAACTTTCAAAAACTCCACCATTTGATCATAGCCTTTTCCCACATAGTTCTTGGGGATTGTGAGGTTGGCAATGTAGTTAGTGGGTTTTAATGTTAGCATTGTGGTGACTGATGAGTGTTTCTTTACATCATTACTAACAAATACTGGTAGAAAGGGGTTGTTGCTGTGAGCCATTTTGGAAGTAGTGAGAGTAGCAGAAGCACAAGACACTTAGTCGATTTTTAGGGTTCTTAGGAGGTTTATGATAGTAGTGAGGAAGACGAAGACGAAACAGTAGGGGGTATTTATAGGATTTGAATGTGAGTGGGTATGAGAGAGAAACATTTGGGCGGTTGATTTGAAAAGACCGTTAACGGAAAACGGAACGGTTGTCCATGTCAGACCATTTGTCAGACCACTTGAGCCCTTTTTAATCACTAACACACGTAACCCACATTATCCGCAGTAATTAAGTTAAATAAAAATAAAAATTAAGTAACATAATTGTGAAGAAAGGTAATTAAACTGATGGTCTAAGCTGATGGTCAAACCTGGTCAAACCTGTGATGAGCAGGGTCATCACAAGCTGTTCACTATTCAAGTTGTTCCTTCAACCTGTTCAGCTATGTAAGAACAGGTTGTGTTCAATAGCTGATCAGGTTTCAAGACAATGTCTTGTATGACAGATTGAGAGAGTGAGCAGGGTGGAGGTTTGATCATCTATTCAGGCTTGACACATAAGCTGGTATTTGTCAAACCTGTTATACGCTCAAGTTGTTCAAGTTTACAGAAAACGACTAAGTATAGAACATGCATAACCTATTCTGTCTAAGCTGTTCTGAAAGAACTGGAGCAGTGTCAGACATATAAAGTCTTAGATCAGTGAAGACACTTAGTCACTTTTGTTTAACATGCCCAGCTTGCTGACAAGGTAATTAAACCTGGTTTCATCAAGAGGTTTGGTGAAAATGTCTGCAAGCTGTTCATCAGTGGAAATAAAGCTTACCTCCACATTACCTTTCTGGAAGTGATCTCTGATGAAGTGATGTCTAACTTCTATATGCTTTGTTCTTGAGTGAAACACTGGATTGTTGGATATAGCTATGGCACTTGTATTATCACATAGAATAGGAGTTTTCCTATATACAAGACCATAGTCTTCAAGCTGATGTTGCATCCACAGAATCTGCCCACAACTGCTTCCAGCAGCAATGTACTCAGCTTCAGCAGTAGAAGTAGACACTGAGTTTTGCTTCTTGCTACACCAACTTATCAACTTACCACCAAGGAGTTGACATCCACCTGTCTAGCCTGCAGCCTGCAAAATCAGAATCTGAATAACCTGTCAGTTCAAGGGTTAAGTCTTTGGGATACCAAAGACCCAAACCTGGTGTACCCTTAAGGTATCTGAAGATTCTTTTTACAGCAGCTAGTTGTGATTCTTTTGGATAAGCTTGGAACCTAGTACATAAACAAGTAGCAAACATAATATCAGGTCTACTAGCAGTTAAATACAGCAAGCTCCCAATCATGCCTCTGTAAGTTGTTATTGAAACAGCTTTTCCACTGGCATCTACATCCAACTTTACATTGGTTGCCATTGGGGTTTTAATAGGAGAACTTTGATCAAATTTAAACTTTTTCAGTAGATCTAAAGTGTACTTTCTTTGATTAATAAAAATTCCATTTGAGACTTGTTTAACCTGTAATCCTAAAAAGAAAGTAAGTTCAGCCATCATACTCATTTCATATTTGGATTTCATGAGTAATGAAAAATTCTTGCATAACTGCTCATTGGTAGAACCAAATATTATGTCATCCACATAAATTTGAACAAGCATAATATCAGACTTCACCTTCGTTATGAACAATGTGGTATCTACTTTACCTCTGGAATACCCGTTGCTCATAAGAAAATCAGTAAGAGTGTCATACCAGGCTCTAGGGGCTTGTTTTAAACCATAGAGGGCTTTGTCCAACTTATAGACAAAACCTCGATGATGTTCATTTTCAAAACCTGGAGGCTGCTTGACATAGACTTCTTCTTGCAGCTTTCCATTCAAAAATGCACTCTTCACATCCATTTGGAATACCTTCATACTCTTATGAGCAACGTAGGCTAGGAACAAATGAATTGCCTCTAGCCTGGCCACAGGAGCAAATGTTTCATCATAGTCAATACCTTCCTCCTGTCTATAGCCCTGAGCAACAAGTCTTGCCTTATTTCTAATGACATGACCTTGCTCATCCATTTTATTCCTGAAAACCCATTTAGTGCCAATTATAGTTTTACCTTTAGGAGCAGGGACCAGCTTCCATACCTTGTTTCTTTCAAACTCATTGATTTCTTCTTGCATGGCAGTGATCCAATTGGCATCTTTAAGTGCTTCATCCACTTTCTTTGGCTCCTTTAGGGACACAAAGCTAGAGAACATACAGAAGTTCCCTAAGCTGTCCCACCTTGTTTGTACCCCTTTGTTTATGTCACCAATTATTTGATCATTGGGGTGACACCTGATCCACTTAGGATCATTCTTCAATGAAGATTCTCCTGAGTTGTTGGCATCTTCAGCAGGTCATGTTGAACAGCTCTGAGGGTTTTCAGACACACTGTTGTCTTGAGCCTGTTCACTTGTTGAACATGACTGACCACTGTTGAACATATCAGCAGAGGATCCAGGAAAATCAGCATTGATTGGTTCAGGACATGTAGTTGTAATTAAGTCAGTACACTTATTTACACAGGGTGTATTGATATAATCATCATCATGTCCGTCATGATTAACAGGTTCCACACTGGATGTAGTGGAAGCTTTTGAGTCTTCTTCATTGTTGGAATGCATGAGATCGTCAAAGTTAAATTCTCCTGAAACTGATTCAGGAACAGCTTTGGTGGAGGCATTCCTGGGCTCTTCAAATGTGACATTGATAGATTCATCTATCACCTTTCTTTTGTTGTTGTACACTCTGTAGGCTTTGGAGATAGTAGAGTAACCAACAAACACACCTTCATCAGCTTTTGGTTCAAACTTTTCCAGTTGATCCCTTTGATTCAGAATGAAGTAGGGACATCCAAACACATGGAAGTAGCTAATATTTGGGCTTCTCCCTTTGAGCAGCTCATAGGGAGTCTTCTTGAACCTTTTCACCACTAAGGATCTGTTTTGGGTGAAGCAAGCAGTGTTGACAGCTTCAGCCCAGAATGATGAAGGTAAACCTGATGCACATAGCATGGTTCTAGCAGCTTCAATGAGGGTTGTGTTTCTCCTTTCAGCAACTCCATTTTGTAGTGGAGTTCTTACGGCTGAAAAGTTTTGTGAGATCCCTTTTTCTGAACTCAGTACCATGATCACTTCTAAGCTGCTTTACTTGTGCAGAGTTCAGCATTTCCATCTTTTTGATAAATCCAATAATTTCTCTAGCAGCCTCTCCTTTGCTCTTCAAGAAGATTACCCATGTAAACCTGGAGAACTCATCAACCATTACTAGAGTGTATCTTCTTCCTCCAAGACTTGGGACATTAACAGGTCCAAACAAGTCCATGTGGATTAAGAAGAGAGGAGTATCAATAGAAAAATTGTTCCTGGATTTAAAAGATGATTTCCTCTGCTTGCCTTTTTCACAAGCTGTGCAGAGTATATCCTTAACAAAAGTCATGGAAGGCAAACCTGTTACCAACTCTTTCTTACAGAGTTTGTTGATGTTCTTGAAGTTCAGGTGTGACAGCCTTTTGTGCCATAACCAGTTTAGGTCTGCATTTGTTCTTGTGAGAAAACAGGTTTCAGTTGAGGGATCAGCAGATTGCATATCCACAACATATACACCTTTCTTCCATTGAGCACACAACACAACTTTGCCTTGGGAATCCAATATGTAACCCAGGTGCTCATCAAAGTTAACCTTGTAGCCAACATCACATAGTTGACTTATACTTACAAGGTTATGTTTTAGCCCAACCACATAGGCTACTCTTTTGAACACTGCAGCACCAGCTTTAAGAGTTCCATATCCCTCAGTGGATCCCTGTACATTGTCACCAAAGGTGACTTTTGGCCCATTTCCAGGACTTAGATCATTCAGCAGGTCCTTGCAACCTGTCATGTGCCCTGAGCAGCCGCTGTCCAAGTACCAAACCTGGGATGGTTGTTTGTCCTGCAGAATGTCATAGGGAAATATTAGTTACATTTAAGGGAACTCATCATTGTGATGAGTTCTCCTACTTCATCAACATGTGTTGTTGGACTAGGGATATCCACATTAATATTTCCTATTTGAATGGTATCAGTTTGGATAAAACCCTCATTGACTAAGTTCCTTCCAACGCTGCTTGTTTTAGCAATGATGGAATTAGCAGAGTCAACATGCCTCATATCCTTAGTTTCATGACAGTCTTTGGCCATGTGAGTCTTCTTGCCACATTTATAGCATTTTCTCTTTTTGGTCTTTTTGGAAGAAGAGCTCTCAGAAACATATTCTGAATTATTTCTGTTGATTTTATCACCAGGTATAGCAAACTTATTACTATTTTTAGATGAATCAACAGCTTGGACGGAAGGCACAATAGCAAAAGCTTTGCCTGTTTCTTCTTTCCTCTTTTTGGGAGGACGGATGTCAAAAACAGGAAGCTTGATTGGTTTTTGACTTTCCACAAGTTTGGGAAACTTATTCCCAGATTCTCAGGTTGAGCAATGACTTTGCCTTTGCCCTTACTGAGATGTGATTGATGCTGCCTATCAGCATAATCACTGTTTCTGGTTTTGAAAGATTTATTTTCATTTATGACCTGTTTTCTACTATGATTTGAAAGCTTATTTGAAACCACAGCAGATTTGCTTTCAACATGAGACTCACCCTTGTTGAAAGTAGGCTGCTTACCTCTTGAAAACTTATTTTCAAAATGTTTAGCATCAAAAGGATTAACATGTCTCTTACCATCAGCTTTGGACCCAGAGCCTGTTTCCTCAACAGGTTTGGTGTCCACAGCTGCAGCTTGAACATGTTTTCCTTTCAATTGCTTGTGTGAATTAGCAGTGCACTTAGCAGGCTGATTTGATGGAGAAGACATTCCATCATCAGCTTTGGGGCCTTTTTCACACAAGCTGTCAGTATTTTGAGGCCTGACAAACCTGTTTGTTGAGACCAGCTTTCCATTAACTTTCTGGATGAAAGTACTGGGAAGCTTACCAAGAGTGGACAAGTCATCTTTCAGATTATTGATCTCAACAATAGAAGCTGCTGTGTCAAGATCCCCTCCAAGATAGGCTTGGATTTGTGCAGGGATCTGCTGACTTATGCAATGGCTGACTTTTTGTGCTGATTGGCACCAAGAGTCAACTATCTTTTGAAGCTTTGCATGTTTTACATATGTTTCTCTCTTTTCTTCTAGTAAAATAGAGTTGATGTGTTTTAGTTCATCAAGCTCAGTTTCCAACTTATGGAAACTGTCTAGTTTACTAGATATAATTTCAAGATCAGTTTTAAGCTTAGAGATTTCAGATATTAAAACATTATGCTTCTCAACAGCAGCTTTTAAATCAACTAGCATGTATTCAAATATTTTTACTTTTTCATCTGAACTGTAAGCCATAAAATTTTGTACCTTGTACATCATAGTAGGGTTCCAGTTATCCAAGCTGCTGAAGGCTTCAGCTTCAGCCAAGTCCTGTTTGAAGTTGCTAGTTGATGAGACATCAGTATTGGCCATCAGACAATTGTTGTCTTCTTCATGTGAGGATGAATCAGACTCCTCCCAATCACATGTCTCTGCCATCAGTCCCTTTTGCTTGTTGGAAGCCACTGAGTTTTCCAACTTTTTCAGCTTTGCCATGGCCATGAGGTACTTAACCCTATAGCCATCGTCCCTGTTGGTCTTGTATGGTTTGGAAGACTGTCCAACAGCTTTTGACACACAGTCAGCAGCTATATGGCCAGTTTTGCCACATTTGAAGCACTCAGCTTTAGATTTATCAAATGCCTTCTTCTTGACAGCATTTGAGTTTCCCTGCAGCATATTTCTTCCAAACCTCTTCTTGTTGAACCTTTTGACAAGCATGGCTATCATTTGCTCATCATCAAGCTCAGCAAGATCTGCACTGTCTTCCTTATCAGACATTTCCTCTCTTTCATCATCAGCCTGTTGATCAGATTGTGTGAACACATCACACTCCTGTCCAACAGGTTGTCTCACACTTGCCACTAAGGCAGCACCTCTCTTGGACATTTCCAAGGCATTTCTCTTCTGCTGCCTTGACTGTTCATCATTTAGTAAAGATCCATATAAGTTTACCAGATCCATACCTTTGATAGTACCTGAGTTTCTCAAGATGGTGGAAAAATAGTTCCATTGTTCAGGTAGAATGTCCAAGAACTTGTTCACCAGGGTTAGGCTGTCCTTAGTGATCCCAACAGCTTTGAGATCGTTGACAAGAGTAGTAAACCTGGTGTAGGTTTCTGTGAGTGTCTCCTTTGGTTTTGCAAAGAAGAGTTCATACTGTCTAACAAGATTATTAATCCTGTTGTCAAGTGTGATTGTGGGTCCATCATAGACGGTACACAAAGTATCCCACATCTCCTTTGCAGTCTTCATCTTCTCAACCTGTTTGAACACATCATCAGGCAGAGAGATAACCAGGTTATTCCTGGCCTTTGCATCCAGAGCAACCAGTCTTTTGTCTTCATCAGACCATTGAGCTTTGGCCTTCTCAAAGGTTCTGATTTCAGGAGCTGCTCCTTCAACAGCAGGAGTTATGGTAGTAACAGAAGTTGGCACATAGGGTCCTTCCATTACTATCTATGGTAGTTGTACATCCAAATTCTCTAAATAGAGCATCATTCTGCACTTCGAGCCAGAGAAGTTCTGATGATTGAACTTTGGGGATTTGGCCATTGACCCATTGTCATAGTAAGAGGAATTTGCAGAACTGTTGTCCATGGAAACGTAGGGAAAATGAGAGATCTTAGAGATGACACACACTCTAACATCGCTCTGATACCAGTTGTAGGTCCCAAAAGGTTTCCCAAGTGTATAGCTCTAAGCTGTAGAGGGGGGGGGGGTGAATACAGCAGTTTAAAACTTAGACACTCTTTTCTCAATGTTTGTATGTATTATCAACAAATGTTAATTACAAACAAGCTTGAGTGCGGAAAGGTTCAAGCTGAGATGACAGATACAACAGTTTGTTAACTAATCTAAAACACACTCAGACTAGTTACAATGATTACTCTTAGATAGAAGCACTCACTGTTTTTACAAGACTCAAATGGACAGCTTATGCAGAAACAGCTTAGACACACTCTACTGTTTTATATAAGCAGATTTGCATGCATGGAAGAACACACTTCAATTCACGTACTGATTGTCACACTCTTGATTATCACATTATCCTTAGAAGCTTCCTTTTTATACCCAAAAGGAGAATCTCAGTGAAACTTCCTCATTGGACAAATGAGGTAGTGGAGAGTCTTTCCAAAAAGACAAAACGCCTTTCTGCATGTTCTGATAAAGTATCTTTGTCTTCACATGGCAGAATCTTTGTCTTTTCCTTTTGTCACTGTTGCATACGACTTTAACCAAAAGAGGAATGTCAACTTTGCATCTTTCTTCTTTTGTTAATGCCATTTTGATATAAGAAAAGGTCTGTCACCCTTTTCAAATATCTGTTTTCTCTTCATGTAACAGAACAGCGTGGGCAGGATGTGCAGTTCTGTCTTCCACTTTGTCTTCGACTTGTAAACTGATCTTGTAGCCAAAAACAATACATGAGGACTTAGAAACATATTCCATAAAGTGTTGAACCTGTTCACAAAGAACAGGTTCTGTTCACAAAGAACAGAACACTTGAAAACTGCCCAAGCTGCTCAAGAGAATAGAGCAGCGTAGACAGTTTATGCCCAGCCTGTTCAGCAGACAGAACAACTTGGACAAAACTGTCTTTGTTGCAACGAATGCAGCATGGTAAACAGCTTTCGGCTGATATTGCAAATCACTTTCAGGTTTCAATAAGGCATATAACAGGCCTTAAATTCATCCTTCAAATGCATCAACAGGTTTGACTAAAAATCTCCCCCTCAGATGTACAGCAGGTTTGACTGAGGCGTTTTTGTGCCTAACAGTTATTTAGTTCTCTTACATTTATTATATTTTATTTTATTTAGATAGTTCAATAATTCTAACTTTACTTAGTTTATGACACGTAGATCATCGTCTCAACACTTAGAACCGTTTCAAGACCCTGAACCAGAATTCCACCATCGACTACAACTACATCAACCACCAACAATCACGGAATATCCTCACTTGGAGTCTGAATCTGAGAAAGAACCAATGGCTAATGAAGATGATACCCCGATGTGGACAGCCCGCGAGACTGCACCACCAGCTCCACAGTCTCCTATCCGAGTCCCTGCTGCTAATGAAGAAAGATTCGAAATCAAAGGGTAGTTCGTCAGCATGGCTCGGGAGCAGAATTTTGATGGGAGGTTAATGCATGATCCTAACCGACACATTCAGTCATTCCTCTCCATTTGTGACTTATTCAGAGTTAATTCTGATGTCGTGAGACTTAGAGTTTTCCCATTCTCCCTGATCGGGAAAGCTCAAGAGTGGTTAGAATCTTTAGAGCCAGACTCTATTATGACCTGGGCAGACATGAACAACTTGTTCGTTAACCACATCTTCGCTCCGGCTAAGGAAGAAAGAATGATAACTGAGATTTCAAACTTCTCCCAGAAAGTGGGGGAATCTTTTGTTGATTCATGGACACGATTCAAGAAAATGTTACGCGAATGTCAAAATCACGATCTTAATAAGAAAAAGCAGGTCGATACTTTCTACAGGGGTATGGATGAAGAGATTAAGGAGCGGATCGACTCAGCCTGTGGTGGTATCTTTAAATTTAAGACTCCGAGGGAAGCCTTTAAGCTATTAGAAGACATATCTTTAGTTAAGCAGGGATGGAGCGTCGAGAAGAAGTCGGGCAGAAAAATGATAGCTGCAATAGAGGATGACAGGGGTAGTGATACTGTAGCATCGCTTGCTAACAGTCAAAAGTCATTGGAGCGCAAAGTTGATAAGCTGAACCAAAGTATTCACACTATGCAGGTAGGATGTGAGACTGTGGAGGACATCACCTGACGAAAGACTGCAAGGATCGGCCGATGATCCAGACACCTAGCGTTAACTTCGTGAACCAAAGGCCGGGAAATAACTATCAGGGGGTAATTCAAATTACTAGGGAAACAACCGAGGAATTATCCAAAGACAGAACCCACCAGGGTTCTACCGGTTTAATGAAGGAAACGTCAACCCAAATCCTTAGCCACCAGCACAGATCACTCAGTCAGCAGCTGGATCATAGAGCAACATGGAAGATATTTTAAATAGCTTCATGCTGACTGTGCAACAGAATCAAGCTAATAACGAGCAAGTTCAAAGGAATCTGCAAGCGTCAATCAAGAATATTGAGCGCGACTTAGGTAGATTAGCTGAGGTCGTATCAGGACGTCAGAGTGGGTCACTACGAAGCAATACCCAAAAGAACCCCAACGTGAATCAGAATCACAATGAGCATGTTAAGGTGATTACCAGTCGCTCAGGTAAGGTAGTCGGAGTTATGGATACATCACATTCTGACAACTCTGTTATTGTGCAGGATTGGACTTTAGATTATGAGGATAACACAGAGACACCTAGGCAAACGGAAACACCTACAGCTGATTCAGTGGAGAAGGAGACGCCACCACCAGTCGCTAAGCCATCAAAGCCAAAGCAAGTGCCTCTCAGGGATTACCAGCCAAAAATTCCTTATCCTAATTGTCTACGGAAAGAGCGCATGCAAGAGCAGTATGGTAAGTTTGTTGACTTATTGAAGCAAATTAGGATTAACGTGACTCTTGTTGATGTCATTGCAGGTATGCCTAACTACGAAAAGTTTCTGAAGGATTTAGTGTTGAATAGGAAGAAGTTGGAGGACGCGACCACATTGTCACTCGGTGAGCAGTGTTTAGCCATTCTACAGACGCAGTACATGCCTCCTAAGATTTTAGATCCAGGGAGTTTTATTATCCCTTGTTTTCTTGGATCTGATATTGTATGTGATGAATTAGCTGATCTAGGTGCTAGCGTTAATCTCATGCCACTCACCTTATACTCTAAGCTAGACCTAGGTGAACTTAAGCAGACCAGGATGTGACTTCAGCTTGCAGACTGTAGCTTTAAGTATCCTTTAGGCATAGCGGAGAATGTCCCAGTTAAGGTAGATAGGTTTGTCTTTCCTGCTGACTTCGTCATCCTAGAAATGAAAGAAGATAGCCAGATTCCACTCATTCTAGGATGACCATTCCTTAACACTGCTGACGCCATAGTTCACATATCTAAGAGACAACTCACCCTAGGTATTGCTGATGACAGAGTCACATTCTCCATAGATAAGGCAATGGCACACGCACACACGGTAGATGATTCATGTTTCTCTATTGATGATATAGGTGATTGCCTGGATTATGAGCTGGATCGGCTTCTGACCTTGATGATTAATGAGGCATGCATGATTAATCCTGATCTGGTGATGCAAAATCTCGAAGATCTCTTATGTGCATACGCTGTTGACGCCCAGGAGACCAATGGAGAAGCCGAGCCACTCGCATTTAATGAGAAGATCCGTATTAAGACATCTCTTGAAGAGTCGCCTACTCTTGAGCTTAAACCTCTTCCCTATCATCTTGAGTATGCATTCTTACAGGGAGAATCTTCTCTCCCTGTCATCATTTCTTCTGCTCTCTCCCCTGATGAGAAAGACAGATTGATTCATCTTCTCAAAGCCCATAAGCGGGCTATCACCTAGAAGACTGCTGACATTCCAGGGATCATTCCTTCCTACTGCACACATAAGATTCTCATGGAGGATAATTATAAGTCTTGTGTCCAGAGACAGAGGCGGCTGAACCCTAATATGACCGAAGTGGTCAAGAAGGAGGTCATCAAACTCCTCGATGCGGGGATTATATACCCTATATCTGATAACCCATGGGTTAGCCCTGTTCATGTGGTTCCTAAAAAGGAAGGCGCCAGTGTTGTTCGAAACGAGAATTTATGAACTCGTCCCTACTCGCGTGGTCATTAGATGGAGGGTATGCATAGATTATTGGAAACTTAATGATGCTACCCGAAAGGACCACTTTCCTCTTCCCTTCATTGACCAGATTTTAGAGAGACTAGCAGAGAATGAGTTCTACTGCTTCCATGATGGTTTCTCTGGCTACTTTCAGATTCCTATCGACCCAAAGGATCAGGAGAAGACCACCTTCACCTGTCCTTTTGGGACTTTCGCTTACAGGCGGACGCCTTTTGGTCTTTGCAATGCTCCCGCCACTTTCCAGCATTGTATGACAGCCATCTTCCATGACATGATCGAGGATTGCATGGAGGTTTCCATGGACAATTTTTCAGTATTCGGCAATTCCTTCGATTCATGTCTCTTGAACCTTGAGCGTATCCTGACTAGATGCGAGGAGTCTCACCTCGTGTTGAATTGGAAGAAATGCCAATTTATGGTCCAAGAAGGCATAGTTCTCGACCATAAAATCTCAAGTGTGGGAATGGAGGTTGATAAATCAAAGGTTGACGTGATTTCCAAACTCCCTCCACCCACAAATGTCAAAGCGGTTCGTAGCTTTTTGGGTCATGCCGGGTTCTAAAGGCGTTTTATCAAAGATTTAGATCGTCAGGCCTCTCACCCTGCTTCCCGAGAAGGACATGCCATTCATATTCTTATCGGAGTGTATGAAGGCACATGATCTTCTGAAGCATCATCTGACACATGCGCCAATCATCATTTTCAGCCTATCTACTATGCGAGTGGCACTCTGATCGCGGCCCAGGGACATTACACTACCACCGAGAAAGAGCTCCTAGCGGTAGTTTTTGCATTCGATAAGTTTCATCAGTACTTGGTGCTTTCAAAGACCATAGTCTATTCCGACCAAGTTGCCCTCAAAAATCTGTTCGCCAAGCAAGATGCAATGCCGAGACTAATTTGTTGGATCCTACTCTTACAGGAATTCGACATTGAGATCCGCGACAAAAAGGGGGCAGAAAACCTAGCTGCTGATCATATCTCTCGACTCGAGAACCCAAATCTCGAAGAGCTTAAGGAGTCTACCATCAAGGACACATTCCCTGATGAGTTATTATAGAAGATCGAGTCCCTGAGGACGATGACCCATGCTTTGCTAGCATAGCAAACTACCTTGCAGCAGATATCATAGAAAAAGGGTTGACATACCAGCAGAAGCGAAAGCTTTTGAGTGATTCCAAGTTCTATCATTGGTATCCACCATATCTCTTCTGTTTAGGTGCCAACTATGTGATGCACCGTTGCGTGTCTGGTACTGATGCCAAACAAATCTTGAATGAATGTCACCAAGGACCGACCGGAGGACACTTTGGGCTAAACTACACTGCGAAAAAGGTCTTAGATTATGGTTTCTATTGGCCCACTCTTTTCAAAGATGGTCATTCCATGGTCAATACCTGTGATGCTTGTCAGCGTGCAGGCAATATCTCGAAAAGGGATGAGATGCCCAAACAAGGAATTCAGATTTGTGAGATCTTTGATGTATGGGGCATCGACTTCATTTATCCTTTCCCGACATCCCGTAACAATAAATACATACTCGTGGCTATAGATTATCTTTCAAAATGGGCTGAGGCAAAAACCCTCCCAACCAATGATGCATGAGTAGTTTTGAATTTACTTAAAATCCTATTCTCTCGATTTGGTTGTCCTAAGGGGCTGATTAGTGATCGCGGATCACATTTCTGTAATCAGCAGTTGGAGAAAGTCCTGAACTCTGAGTGAATCATAGGTTCTCGACGCCATATCACCCGCAAACGAGTGGGCAAGTCGAGAACACGAATAGAGGACATAAATGTATTCTAGAGTGCACTGTTGGCTACCACCCCAAATTGTGGTCCGATAAACTTGAATCATAGGTTCTCGACGCTACCTCCCTCTTGAAATCGAGCACAAAGAATCCTTGGCATTGAAAAATGCAAATCTCTATTATCATGAGGCAGGTTAACACTGATTTCTCTAGTTGAACGAGTTAGATGAGTTGAGGCTCCAAGCCTATGATAACTCGCGATTATATAAGGAAATATCAAAGGTGTTGCATGATAGTCGTCTCAAGACTGTCAAGGAGTTCAGACCAGGGGACTAAGTTCTATTATTCAAATCTCATTTCAAACTCACTCCGAGTAAGCTGAAATCGCGTTGGACTGGTCCTTATACAGTCATTAAAGCTTCACAATCTGGTTTCGTTGATCTCCAGTCTGAGAGTGGCTCTTTTCGCGTTAACGATCATCGTTTGAAGTTATACAATGAGGCAGAAGGACCCGAACAAGAGGAGGTCATGAACACCTTCCCCAAATAATTAATTTTAAGGGCGAGTCGAGCTCAGGACTCGAAATAAAAAAGGCTCTCTCGGGAGGCAGCCCAAATCTCTCTTTCCTTACATTTTATTTTCGTTATTGTTATCTTGCATTATCTTACCTATTTTTTATTTTATTCGTGTGTTTAGTCTAATGTGTGTTGCTTCTGTTTTTACAGGTTTTATGCTTTTCTTTGTCATGTGTGCTTTTTCAGTTTTTGATGCGTGCTGCTGTGATTTGACATCTACTGCCACTGTATCACGTCATTGCTGCTAACCCCAAGGGAGTATTGTTCCTTTCCTCTCCCTGTTCTTTCCATATATTTGTGCTCTATCTGTGATTGCATTGGGGACAATGCAAAATTTTAAGTGTGGGAAGGGGGTTAAATACTTTAACCATTGTTTGTCCTGTTAGTTATCATCTCTGTGCACTATAATCTCTTTTATTTTAGCAAGTTCATACACTTAATTTGCATAGTGATGCTTAAATAAGTAAGAGGTTGTCTGTGAAAAGCATTTATCCTTAACATCAGCGGTTAGCTTAACTTTCATGTTGCAGTGTTTGTGGCTTTTTGTTGATTTTTAACTATTTACTTGATCACTGTGAGCTTTAATGGCCTGGAAATTGCAAAAAGTCTTGCAGGTTATGTTAATACTGGGTTTATTGTTAGTGAGTTGGTATCTCGAGATACCATCTTAAATTTTAAACAGCTGAATTCTGACAAAAGAGGTTGAGATTGATTTTCCAAAAAAAGAAAAAGGAAAAAAAAAGTGATTAAGTAACTAAATGTGGCCTTTGGTTCTCGAACAAGTAGACTTTGAGGGGTGTTCTACACCTGATCACTTAAAACCGTTTGGTTTGGGATCGGTCAAGTAGAAAGTTCATTACATGGGATCCATCGAAAGTCATAGGTTTCTTGAATCCAAAAAACAAAAGACAAATAAAAAACAAATAAAAAGTTGAGAAATCAGCAATAAGCCTTGAGTCAGAAAAGTTTGAAGGGAAAACTTTAATAAAGCATGCAAGGTTGAGTGATTTTTAGGTCAGATGGGTTTAGTCAAGTGATTTTTGAATTCTGTTGGAGGCAGTGAAAAGTTAGAGCGGATTAGTACGCAAGCGTGTACATGAATCCAAGTCCTGTGTTTGTTGTAGTTGAGTTATATTTGCAGGCGCCCTTATAACTGTTTGAGCTTCGTATGCGTCTGAATTGTGTATGCTGGTTTAATGTGTTTCTTTTGAAATGATTTGCTTGAGGACAAGCAAAGTTTAAGTGCGGGAAGTTTTGATATTGTCTTATTTATTCACATATTTATTCAACAATATCATTATTTTATGCGCTTAAACATATAAATTTTGATGCTAAAAGTTCATTTACTTGTGATTTTTATTTGCAGGTTGAATTGGGTACAATACAAGAAAATAAGATGATTATGTGGGTTTAAAGTGAAGAACATGAGAACATGCAAGCAGGTCCAAAGATAGTTCAAGATTTAAGTTTCTCCAAGTCCAATACTCAACGGGCCAAAGTCCACAATTATATTTTTATTAATCATTTAGGGTTTGGGGGATTTATTTTATAAATAAAAGAGGGGAGGCGGACGAGAGAAAAGAGGAGAAAAAGATTGAGTTTGATCAATTAACCTTTTGTGCATGGTTGGCGGCGCATAAAGGAGGAGAAGAACATTCATCAATTTTTTTTGTTTGTCTTCTACTGGTGGTGGCGAAAAAGAGCAGCAAACAACATTCATTATTATTATTATTATTTTTTTTTCTTCTTTTCTTTGCTACTGTTTTCGGTGGGTGGCAGTGGAAGAAGTAACCAACAACAAATAAACATTTAGTTGTTTTCCTTTCCTTGGGGTTCGTGTTGCGCAGGTAGACAAAAAAAATAATCAATATTTAGTTTATTTATTTACTTTTCTTTTTGTTCTTTGTGGTTTTGTGTGCAGACAAGAAACAACAACTATTACTTGGGAATTTTCTGTTTTTTTTTTAAAGTAATTATGTTTGGTTTTCTTGTTATTTTATTATTGTTAGCTATTAATTTAATTATGAGCTAAATTTATTGTATTTTTCATTGATGAACGAACCCTAGATTTATGTTTAGTTTTTACTATTGATTTGAGTTTTGTTTATGCCTATTCGTGAACCTTGAATTTTTCATCTTAATAAATAATTAAGTAGTTTACTATTACATTGTGTCATGTTCTGAAATTATGACTTGCATGTGTATTAGTTTTATCTTATTGTTTGCTTGTTCTGAAATTACGACGGTTGCATGCAGTTAGGGTAAACAATTATTCTGAAATTATGATAGTTGAAACTACTTCTCTAATAACCCAGATAAAAGTTTGAGTTCAATTCACCAATATCGAGAGATAGTGTGTTTTTGAATAGATTAGGTCATATTCGGATTAATAGGGTTAATGGTCTATGTTAGCTCGAAATTCCTTACAAGCTCTATCAATTAATTGCACTTTTACGTGATTCAATGATGAATACCTTTTAGTTATTTGATTCTATTCTCATAGGTAGTTATTTCATAGTCGTTTTAATTTTTCATTGTTTACTATTAATTGTCGTTTTAGTTTTAGTAATTTTGTTCACTTTTCCGTGTCAACGGTATCCAAAAATCTAAAAACAAAACCCCCCTTTTACTCGTTTGCATTTTGTCCACTTTATTTTCTGCTAGAGTAATTTTAATTACTATAAATTGCATTTTTCGTTCCCTGTGGACAAGATCCTGGTCTTACCAGTTTATTGCTATACGATCGGGTACACTTGCCCGAGAGTTTATCGGTCGATTTGGTCAGATTATAGTTTATAAATTTAAGACTGATATTTTCGTATCATTAATACAATGCGGAAGCAATAAAATAAATAAATAAGATACAAATGTGTCAAACACCCTGCGGTGCTACAAGGTTCCAAAACTAAGTCTACATACTCAATACATTATTACAACAACCAGAATATATTACAACATTGGTCCCACAATTCATTTACCGATTGAGTAGTAGCAAATCTCCAAGACTTCAAAAAAAAAAAGACCTAACTAGAGGTCCGGCAGCGGATTTTCCTTTTCTTGTAAAAAGTGAGCAACTATGGGGTAAGCAAAGCTTAGTGAGTACAGAGATTATACATTCAGCAGATATTTATGCAGCAAACAAGGGTAACACCGGCAACACACGTCGTATACCCTCTTCGTACACGAAGTACGGAAACGAGCTGTAGCTCCATCGTGCCATTCCACGGAATTAAACATTCTATTGAGGCAGATATTAGCGTCGGGGATACTACACCTGCCCATCAGGATCTCGGAGGGATCAGCTCCAGGTCATATAGCCTCGGTAGCATCGAATTACCAATCATGACTCGTAAGCCCATCAGAAGACGCACAACAAAGATCAGGACATGGATCAAGCAACAATGTGCATCAATAATTACGCAAGTCAGTATATTGCCAAATGAAAGTGAAACAACATGCCTCAGTAAACACAACTGACAATAAATAAATGCAGACATATATAATTCTGGATACTCACAGTGGGTGCGTTATTAACTTTCAATTTATATTGTTTCTCCACGAGCTTTCAACCAGATCCACAAAGTACCCCACTGTGGCTTAAACAACACCACAAGAGACCTGTTAAGTCAGTAATAACAAAACATCACTGTCAATAACTGTTTATTTCATAAAAAGTTTAATTTTATAAGTTTTACAAAAGTTGACTCGAAATTCGGATCGCACCGAATTCGGACCCCACCGAATTCGGATGACCTGAAGTTCCAAACTTAGATATTTACTATGTACTGTTCATCCAAAATTCAGATGTTTCTGTGACCCGCACTCGGATGCCCATAGATCCGAAATTCGTATCATTGTGTTGTGATATTATTAAATTTCCATCCGAAGTTCATCCATCCAAAACTCGGATGAATCCGAGTTGTGATCTTAAGGTCCGAATTTCATACTTGTACAGTTTTATTGTTTTCCAAATTTAATTCAATCATTTTTGTACTTATCCAATAACTGAAACAATTAATTCCAACTTAAAATATACTCCTATTTAACACTTTTAACATCAATTTATAACATAATAAGTACCAAATCAGTCCCTATTTGGCCATTTTTATGCAACCCGTCGATGAACACGCACACACTAACACATAGTTAATTTCAGATATCATACTTAGAGGTTAAATTAGAACCTGAAATTTGGTTCATAGCATCCCAAATACTCGATTTTAACATATCCATAATAAAATCATACATGCAACAACATCGGCAACTTAAATCTATGATTCGGTTCTTATCAAAACCGAACACTAAACCCATAAAAATCAAAGATTTGAGGAAGTTTTTACCTCGAATTATTGTTTGTAATGGTTATAGTTCCTTAATTGCTACTTGAATCCAACTTTAACACTTGAATTTCCACAATTTCTTGACCTTGACTTGGAGTAGATGAGAGAGAGCCGAGAGAAATTTGAGAGTCTTGTGGTGAAAGTGAACCAAATAAAAGACTTTTGGTCTTTTATTTCCATAATTTCGGTTATTGACACCTTTAGCCCCTAAACTTATCTGATTTCATTAAACGAAGATTTCCATCATTATTTTCTCATCATTACACAATTATAATTCAAACCTTCAATTTTGTTTACTTTAATTATGTCGGTTCCTCATTGTTATGCTCGCTCAAAAGACGACAATGAGGATTTCTCCTCATTATTATCATTTTTAAATATGTGAAATGAAATGAAATGAATTTTATCAAACCAAAACAATCCATCAAAACACTTTCCAATTCATATTTATCATATATAATTCCAACTTAATTTCATTAAATTCAAATCTTATACTAATTAATTCCCAATTACAATATAATTAAATTCCGAGGATGTTACAACGAGAGCTCTATGAATGGTAGATGGTCATCCCAGTTTCCTCCCAGATCTAAAATGCAGAACCGCATCATATCTTCAAGTGTTAGGATGATCCTTTCACTTTGGCCATCAGTTTGCAGACGATAGGCCGTACTCAATGTGAAACACCCTCCTCAACATAATATAGTAGTTAATGGGATTATATCAAATTAACCATAATTAATCTGGATTTAAAGAAAATTGGGCATGACCCGTTCGCACGGAGTCCATATCCCTGTTTTCTTATAGACCAAAAATTTGGAATGTAAAGTAATTTACAAAATACTTCTACGTCATTACAACAACTATCATCAACCCAAAAGACATCAGGGTGCATACATATATACATGTCATATGTGTTGGTAGACAGCTACCCAAAACTCCCAACTTACAAGCAACTAGCTTTACCAAAAGTTAGGCTTCAGAAAAAAGTACGCTCAAACTCTAGGACCTGAACCGGCAATTTCCTTGCCTTTGTTAACACCACCTGTGATATATAAAAGTGGGGGGTTAGCAAATAAAATTTTGCTAAGTGAGTTACTAGATCGATATGGAGTGCAAAACATATAACATGTGGTATTATAAAAAAAATGATAATTAAATGACAAGTGTAATATCTTTTAATAAAAATGGGGTAGGCATAGCCCACTAGTTTGCATAGGTTGCGAGTATAACCCGCTAGCCCGCCGTTGCCAACCAACCGGCTTCCATGTCCAGTTGTGCAACTCCAACCGGCTTCCATGTCCGGCCACCTACTCCGTAAGCTTCCGGAAGTAGGAATTTATACGCACAAACACGTAGTAAGGCGTTGTATATAATAATGATCTGGACGTCCAGTGAGGCCAATAATAAATGAGCATAACTCACAATAGGGTAATCAAATGTAATCATGTAAAGCATGAATTGAACAGTCTCCAAGTACAGCATGAAGTAAATATATGTGATGAACGGTATCAAGCAAGGTATGCTGGCCATAGGCCATGATCAAGTAATGGACCGCCAATAGGGTAGTATAAGAAAATCAGTGCAACGCATCATATAAGAGGATGATGCCAATTTAGATATGCACAATGTCATAAATAAAATAAACATGTAATTATGTATGCAACACACACATCAATGCTAGAACTCACTGAGATAGGCTAAAATAGCCTTTAATGCACAAAATGGCCAATAAGTCCCTTAACGCCCCAAACCGATAACCGGTACTCCTTTCCGCTTCAAACCTATCAAATAATGATATTCAAAGCATTCATGAGCTAATTGTAGTATATCATAAGGTTCGGATGTCATTTGAAGTGTTTAGGCATTTTCGGGTTAAGCTTCCGATTTCTATTGACATTTGGGTCCTTTATTGAGTTTTTATGGACTTATGGGTGACATTTGAGGATAAATTATACGTGTTGAATCAATGTATAATTATCATATAATGTATTGAAGTTATTTCACACGACATGACTTTTCATTCGGCGTTCGTAGACAAAGAAACCAACATGAAACGAAGAAAATTGTTTAACTCGCATTAGTTTCGTATTTTGGTCATAACTATTTCATACGAACTCGGATTTAGGTGATTCAAGAGTCCAGACGAAGAGGACACATAGGGATACAATGTTTATCTTTTAGAAAATGGCCCATCTGATTGGGAACTCGGCGCGTATGTATGTGAACTCGGCGAGTTCCCTGCTCTGCAGTCCAGAACTTCACTTTTTGACGTCCTGCTCGTATCCACTCCGTTCCAAACTCATTTTCAACCCAACACAACACCTCCAAACTTGGTTTTTATCAGAGTCGAAGAGCAGCCCATTTTCGTCAAAATGAAAGATAGGGCCTTCACCCCCTGCAATTTTTGATATAAAATAAACAAAAAACGAGATGCCTCCCATTGTAAGAGAAAGAATATATAAAAACATCATCAGACTTATTAGTAATATTTGACCACTCTAAACATATATAGACATCATTTACATTTAAACACCATTGAAGCACTCAATTTCACCATCAATTTCTTCCTTTATTTGTTTGGTTTCAACCAAACCTATTTGCATAAATTGTAAAGTTTTCTTGGTGTAGTTTAAATTGGGAATTCCAGAGATTGTCTATTATCATACATCCATAGACACTCATATCCTTTCCTATTTGATTTTGCCATCACTTCCTTTATGAGCTATTAGGCTAAGGAGAGAAAAGAAAATCCTACACATACAATTCAACACATGTAGAGATGATTACCTTGACCTTGAGGATTACTTCTTAGCCAAGCTTGTGGCCACTTTCCTCCAGCCCTAACCTTGTATGTGTGTGCAGAATTTGTAAGGAATAAGGAATTGGTAGAATGAGGAAAAATGGCACCGATTGGGGGAGTTGAAAACCTTCAATTGGTCATTAATTTTACAAGCAACTCCCTTTAGATCTTGCACCCTTCCAATTCCCTACCATCTTCTTTATTCCTTGCAATTTCAATCACTCTTATGCATAGTTGACTTGTACCATAAGCTTTAAGGTTCATACATAAGGGTATGGATTATTAAATTACAAGGCATGGAGCATATATTACAAGCAAGTAAAGCATATGGCTAAGGTTTTCATTCAATCATAACTAAACAACTAGATATAATTTGTTTGACACTTTAATTAATTAGGATTAGTACCTTAATCTTGAGGATGTTACAACTCCTCCCCCCTTGAAAGGATTCCGCCCACGGAATCTTGTCTGGGCGAATAGGTTGGGGTACTTAGCCATCATTTCTGTTCTGGTCTCCCATGTAAGGTGAGCACGGTGATGATGCTTCCATTTGACCAAGACTAGCTCTATTTCTTTATTTCTCAACTTCACGACCTTTGAATTCACAATGGCTTCAGGCTCTTCAACGTATCTCAGCTTGTCATCGAGTTTAACTTCACTTATCGGCACAGCCGAATCTGGCTCTATGAGACATCGTCTGAGATAGCCCACGTGAAAGACATTATGAATGCCTGAGAGATCCTCGGGAAGGTCGAGACGGTAGGCTTGTTCACCGATCTTCTCGATGATCTTGAAAGGCCCAATAAACCGTGGTTCGAGATTACCACGTTTGCCAAACCGTAATACTCCTTTCCAAGGCGATACTTTTAACATAACATGATCGCCCACCTTGAAATCAATCGTCCTATGCTTCTTATCGCCATATTCCTTCTGTCGGTCTTGGGCTGCCTTTAGATGGTCCCGAACCATCTGAATCTTATCGTGCGTAGCCTGCAAGATCTCAGGTCCGGTCAAAGGCTTTTCACCAGCCTCTTGCGAACAGGTAAGAGTTAGACATTTTCGACCATATAATGCTTCGAACGGTGGCATCCCTATAGAGGAATGATAGCTATTATTATAAGTGAATTCCACTAATGGCAGATGGGTATCCCAACTGCCACCGAAATCAATAATGCAGGCTCGAAGAAGATCCTCAAGAGTCTGAATAGTACGTTCACTTTGGCCATCAGTCTGAGGATGATAGGCTGTACTGAGCTTCACCTGGGTACCCAAGGCATCTTGAAAGCTAGCCCAAAAGTGAGAAGTAAAACGTGAATCACGATCAGATATGATGGATTTAGGAACACCATGTAAAGAAACGATCGTGTTAATATAGATCTGAGCAAGTCGTTCCATAGAATAGGTCTCACGAATCGGTATAAAATGAGCTGATTTGGTGAGACGATCAACAACCACCCAGATGCTATCGTGTTGTCGAGAGGTAACCGGCAACTTAGTCACGAAATCCATTGTAATATGATACCACTTCCATTCCGGAATCGGTAGTGGTTGCTAACTACCACATGGTTTCTGATGCTCGGCTTTTACCTGTAAACACACCAAGCATTTCTCAACATATGATCCCACATCGCGCTTCATCCCTGGCCACCAATACATAGCCTTTAGATCCCGATACATCTTAGTACTCCCAGGGTGATAAGAATACTTGGTATTATGAGCTTCCTTCAAGATTACATCACGGAAGCCACCAAGCTTAGGAACCCATATACGACCCTTAAATGTCTTCAACCCCTGAGAATTATCCGAAAGCAGATGAACTTGACCATTAAGACGCTCAGATTTGAGGCCAGACTCTTGAAGAATCTTGCGTTGCCACCAACATATATCTCTGAGAATAGATGGCTGCACCGTAACATAAGCGAGAATGAAGTTCAAATTCAGCTTACGGTCTTGATAGACCTTCCGGCTAAGCGCGTCGGCCACGACATTAACCTTGCCGGGATGATAAACGATCTCACAATCATAATCTTTAACCAGCTTCAGAGCACGTCTCTGTCTCATATTCAGATTTTGTTGATCAAAGATATATTTTAAGCTTTTGTGATCTGTGAACAGCTTACATTTGGTGCCATATAAGTAATGCCTCCACAACTTCAATGCAAACACAACGGCTGCTAATTCAAGGTCGTGAGCAGGATATTTCTTTTCATAGTCCTTAAGCTGCCGAGAGGCATAAGCAATCACCTTACCCCTTTGCATTAAGACGCAACCAAGGCCTAAACCCGAAGCATCACTATAGACTATAAAGTCGTCAGTGCCTTCAGGTAAGGCTAACACCGGGGCACTAGTCAATCGAGCTTTCAATTCTTGAAAGGCATTCTCTTGTGGCTCTTTCCAAGCAAACACCACATTCTTTCGAGTAAGAGAAGTAAGGGGGACCGCGATCTTAGAAAAATCACGAATAAAGCGCCGATAATATTCGGCCAATCCCAGAAAACTCCTTACTTCAACTGCATTAGAAGGTGGTTGCCATGAGCGAACAACCTCCACTTTAGAAGGATCAACAGATACACCCTCCTCGGAGATCACATGCCCCAAGAATCGAACCTATTAAGATTCATATTCAATGTTTAATACGCTTATTGTATTGGGGTTAATGGATACTTATCATAATACTTGTATAGGATTATGTATTGGGATATATATACCTACTTAAGTTTGTAAAGATTAGTTTGAGATTAGTACCTTTCGAAGCCAAAATTCGCATTTAGAGAATTTAGCATAAAGCTTCTCTCTGCGAAGAATGTCTATCATCTGACGGAGGTGCGTAGCACGATCAGATTCTGTCTTGGAATAAATTAGGATATCATCAATGAATACAATAACCGATTTGTCCAACATAGGTCGGCATACTCGGTTCATTAGATCCATAAAAGCGGCTGGAGCGTTCGTGAGTCCAAAAGGCATCACCAAGAATTCATAGTGACCGTATCGAGTGCGAAATGCAGTCTTGGGTACATCCTCCTCACGAACCTTCAGCTGATGATATCCAGATCGTAAATCAATCTTTGAGAAGTATAAAGCGCCTTGTAGTTGATCAAACAGATCATCTATGCGAGGCAAGGGATATTTATTTCGGACCGTTACTTTGTTCAATTCACGATAGTCAATACACATTCGTAACGTTCCGTCCTTTTTCTTAACAAACAAGACTGGGGCCCCCCAAGGCGAGGAACTCGGCCTAATAAATCCCTTATCCAATAGCTCTTGCAGCTGAGTCATCATCTCTTGCAATTCAGAAGGCGCGAGACGGTATGGAGCTCGAGCTACAGGTGCTGCTCCCGGTAGCAGATCAATCCCGAATTCAACTTGCCGATCAGGAGGCAATCCCGGCAAGTCATCAGGGAATACGTCGGTGAATTCTCGCACTACTGGAACATCCGACACCTTTGGCTTTTCAGTTTGCATGTCAACCACATAGGTTAGGTAGCTCGTACATCCCTTATTGAGACATCGGCGAGCCTTAGCGATTGACATGACTGTCATCTGACCTTTACGCCTTTCACCATATATGAACGCCTTAACTCCACTCGGTGAGGTAAGCTGAACGACCCGTTTATTACATTGAATTACGGCGTCATGGGTCGCCAACCAATCCATCCCTACTATAACATCGAACTCTTTCATTTCCATAGGGATTAGATCAATAGAAAAGTCGTTATAATCTAGAGTAAGCTGACAGTCATTATAAACAATTTCCACAGTCATAGACTAGCCATCAGCGATCTCCACATCAACAATAAATGGCAGCAAGGCAGGTGCAACAGATAACTTATGCACAAATGATTTAGAAATAAAGGACAAGCTTGCACCAGAGTCAAATAATACTTTAGCAGGCCCGAAATTTAAGAGAAACGTACCCATAACCACGTCAGGTGCTTCCCTAGCTTCCTCTGCCGTCATCTGAAAAGCACGGCCTCTAGCTCGCGAGGATTCGTCCCTCTTTGATTGGGAGGGAGCGCCCGAACGAGAAGGCTTATTAACAGAAGCCTTGCTTTCCTCTAGAGCTTGAGTTGGGCACACTTTACTTACATGTCCAGTGTGGCCACATTTAAGACAATTATCATATCTTCGCAGACACCTGGGACGAATATGCCCTGTTTCGCCACAGCAATGACAAATAATATTGGCCGTATTACAAGGCCCCTGATGCATCAGCCCACAAGCATCACGTCGTTTCTTCCCTTCAGAGCGGGAAGGCTGATACTGTGACTGAGATTGAGAAACAGAAGATGCAGGGATTTTAAACTTTAAAGAAGCCTGCGACTGAGGCTCTGAAGCAATGCTTGTATCAGGATTCTTCGTGTAGAAGGAAGAAGACTGACGGTTGGAGGTGTGAGACCTATCATGCTTGAATTTCTTGGGAGGTGGCGCTTGAGGCTCAGCACGAGATACCTCAAATTCACGAGAAAGCGCAAATTCCACAGCCTCATCATAAGTATCAATTCGTCGGTTCTTAACGAACTCCCGGATCTCTTGGCGAAGGCCCTCAACAAAGTATTCAATCTTATGCCATTCATCAGCAATAAGACTTTGAGCAAACTGGGACTTTGTATTGAACTCCCGCACATAATCGCTAACAGTAAGCGATCCTTGCTGGAACTTAACAAATTCCATTCTCAATTTCTGGAGGGATACGGTGGGACAAAACCGTCGATTGAAGCGAGTCTTGAACTGCTCCCATGTCATAGTATCCACCATATCAACACCGATGGTGGTCACGACCTCATCCCACCATTGTGTAGCGGCTTCCTTCAGTTTGCTGGAAGCATACTTGACCTTGTCCTTGTCATCGACCTTGGCTACCCAGAATAGCCGTTCCATCTCTTTGATCCAATCAGTGGCAACAGTTGGATCAATTTCCCCCACAAATGTTGGAGGACCAGAGCCGGTGAAGTCTTTATAACTAAGACTTCGGTCCCTCCTTCGAGATTTAGAGGATTCAGATTTGTCCTTCTTTCCGGCCGAGGACTGACTCAGAGCATTCTGAACGGCTTGGAATTGGTTAGCCAATAGCTCTTCAAAGTGCTTAGATTGGCTTCCTATCAGCTCAGAAACTTTGTCAAGAACACGGAGTTCACAATCATTGAATTCATTACCAGTGGAATGTTCATCTTCCTCCTCTTCAGAATGGGGATTAAGCTCCACGTTGGGATTAGGCTCAGCTCGACTAGCCATTAAACTGTATGATATCAAACGTATACATAAGTATTAATTAAATACAAATATGCTTATTAACTTATACCCGTACCCGTCCTAGGCCAAATCATAACTTAACCTATGTTATAATATTGTTGCCTAGGCGGCCAATACAAGCATCTGAAACCGAGCTCATAGTAGAGTATCGTCGACTATACTCATGCAATGAACATCGGCTCTGATACCAAATTGAAACACCCTCCTCAACATAATATAGTAGTTAATGGGATTATATCAAATTAACCATAATTAATCTGGATTTAAAGAAAATTGGGCATGACCCGTTCGCACGGAGTCCATATCCCTGTTTTCTTATAGACCAAAAATTTGGAATGTAAAGTAATTTACAAAATACTTCTACGTCATTACAACAACTATCATCAACCCAAAAGACATCAGGGTGCATACATATATACATGTCATATGTGTTGGTAGACAGCTACCCAAAACTCCTAACTTACAAGCAACTAGCTTTACCAAAATTTAGGCTTCAGAAAAAGGTCCGCTCAAACTCTAGGACCCGAACCGGCAATTTCCTTGCCTTTGCTAACACCACCTGTGATATATAAAAATGGGGGTTAGCAAATAAAATTTGCTAAGTGAGTTACTAGATCGATATGGAGTGCAAAACATATAACATGTGGTATTATTAAAAATGATAATTAAATGACAAGTGTAATATCTTTTAATAAAAATGGGGTAGGCATAGCCCACTAGTTTGCATAGGTTGCGAGTATAACCCGCTAGCCCGCCGTTGCCAACCAACTGGCTTCCATGTCCAGTTGTGCAACTCCAACCGGCTTCCATGTCCGGCCACCTACTCCGTAAGCTTCCGGAAGTAGGAATTTATACGCACAAACACGTAGTAAGGCGTTGTATATAATAATGATCTGGACGTCCAGTGAGGCCAATAATAAATGAGCATAACTCACAATAGGGTAATCAAATGTAATCATGTAAAGCATGAATTGAACAGTCTCCAAGTACAGCATGAAGTAAATATATGTGATGAACGGTATCAAGCAAGGTATGCTGGCCATAGGCCATGATCAAGTAATGGACCGCCAATAGGGTAGTATAAGAAAATCAGTGCAACGCATCATATAAGAGGATGATGCCAATTTAGATATGCACAATGTCATAAATAAAATAAACATGTAATTATGTATGCAACACACACATCAATGCTAGAACTCACTGAGATAGGCTAAAATAGCCTTTAATGCACAAAATGGCCAATAAGTCCCTTAACGCCCCAAACCGATAACCGGTACTCCTTTCCGCTTCAAACCTATCAAATAATGATATTCAAAGCATTCATGAGCTAATTGTAGTATATCATAAGGTTCGGATGTCATTTGAAGTGTTTAGGCATTTTCGGGTTAAGCTTCCGATTTCTATTGACATTTGGGTCCTTTATTGAGTTTTTATGGACTTATGGGTGACATTTGAGGATAAATTATACGTGTTGAATCAATGTATAATTATCATATAATGTATTGAAGTTATTTCACACGACTTGACTTTTCATTCGGCGTTCGTAGACAAAGAAACCAACATGAAACGAAGAAAATCGTTTAACTCGCATTAGTTTCGTATTTTGGTCATAACTATTTCATACGAACTCGGATTTAGGTGATTCAAGAGTCCAGACGAAGAGGACACATAGGGCTACAATGTTTATCTTTTAGAAAACGGCCCATCTGATTGAGAACTCGGCGCGTATGTATGGGAACTCGGCGAGTTCCCTGCTCTGCAGTCCAGAACTTCACTTTTTGACGTCCTGCTCGTATCCACTCCGTTCCAAACTCATTTTCAACCCAACACAACACCTCCAAACTTGGTTTTTATCAATATTTGACCACTCTAAACATATATAGACATCATTTACATTTAAACACCATTGAAGCACTCAATTTCACCATCAATTTCTTCCTTTATTTGTTTGGTTTCAACCAAACCTATTTGCATAAATTGTAAAGTTTTCTTGGTGTAGTTTAAATTGGGAATTCCAGAGATTGTCTATTATCATACATCCATAGACACTCATATCCTTTCCTATTTGATTTTGCCATCACTTCCTTTATGAGCTATTAGGCTAAGGAGAGAAAAGAAAATCCTACACATACAATTCAACACATGTAGAGATGATTACCTTAACCTTGAGGATTACTTCTTAGCCAAGCTTGTGGCAACTTTCCTCCAGCCCTAACCTTGTATGTGTGTGCAGAATTTGTAAGGAAGAAGGAATTGGTAGAATGAGGAAAAAGGGCACCGATTGGGGGAGTTGAAAACCTTCAATTGGTCATTCATTTTACAAGCAACCCCCTTTAGATCTTGCACCCTTCAAATTCCCTACCATCTTCTTTATTCCTTGCAATTTCAATCACTCTTATGCATAGTTGACTTGTACCATAAGCTTTAAGGTTCATACATAAGGGTATGGATTATTAAATTACAAGGCATGGAGCATATATTACAAGCAAGTAAAGCATATGGCTAAGGTTTTCATTCAATCATAACTAAACAACTAGATATAATTTGTTTGACACTTTAATTAATTAGGATTAGTACCTTAATCTTGAGGATGTTACACAATGCGATCCTCGTGCCTACCCCTTCTTGCAAAGCAGACCAAAAGTTGGAGGTCAAACGACTTACTCGATCAGATACAATAGACTTTGGGACTCTATGTCTAGTGATAATCTTGCTCATATAACCCAAACCACATCATGCTGACGCCTTGTCATCGGTAACTTAGTCACAAAGTCCATGGTAATATGTTCCCACTTCCATTCGGGAATGGGAAGTGATTTCAAGCTGCCATATAGTTGTTGATGTTCGGCTTTCACGAGTCGACAAGTTCTACATCTTTCGACATATTGCCCGATATCCTTCTTTAATCCAGGCTACCAAAAGTCAGCTTTTAATTTATTGTAAATTTTTGTGCTCCCGGGATGTACAGAAAACTTTGACCGATGTGCTTCTTCGATAATAACTTTTCTCATACCCACAAACTTTGGCACCCAGATCCTTCCGTAAATACCTTTCAAACCAGAATCATTAGTTTCCATAATCTTCTTCTGCAATCTTATGTCCTCGGCACCAATATTTTCTTCTTTTAAAGCTTCCTTTTGAGCAGCATTAACATCATCAACAATCGTGGAGGTCAACATGGTAGAGGTCATCACATTACAATAATCCTTAGAGTATGCTTTACGGCTTAGTGTATCTGCAACTACGTTGGCGTTACCAGGATGATAAAGTATTTCACAACCGTAGTCCTTAATCAATTTCATAGGCCTACATTGTCTCATGTTAAGTTATTTCTGGCTAAAGATGTACTTTAAAATCTTATGATCAGTATACAATCGACACTTAGTTCCATAAAAGTTATGTCACCACAATTTCAAAGCAAACGTGACAGCAGTCAACTCCAGATCGTGAGTTGAGTAGTCTTTCTCATGCTGCTTTACCTATCTCAAGGCGTAAGCAATCACCTTTCGTCGTTGCATCAATACAACACCTAATCCCAGTCTTGATGCGTTAGTAAACACCACAAAGTCTTCATCACCCTCTGGTAGGGCTAGTATTGGTGCTTCGCTTAAACGTTTCTTCAGAATATCGGATGCTTCTTGTTGCCCGGCCTCCCATACAAACGACACATTTTTTTTCGTTAATGCAGTTAAAGGGACTGCAATCTTTGAGAAGTCATATATAAACCTTCGATAATAACCAGCTAACCCCAAGAAGCTCCTAATTTCTGTAGCAGAGCGAGGCGGCTCCCAATTCCTTACTGCTTCCACTTTAGTTAGATCCACCGAAATCCCAGCCCCAGAAATCACATGCCTTAAAAACTAAATATGTTGAAAGCAAAACTCACACTTTGAGAATTTGGCATACAACCTTTCCTTTGTCAATAGCTGCAATAATTCCTTCAGATGTATAGCATGTTCAGCTTCAGACTTAGAGTATACAAGAATATATAATTACCGAATTGTCCAACATCGATCTACATACCCTGTTTATAAGTTCCATGAAAGCAGTTGGGGCATTCGTCAGTTAAAATGGCATAACCAGGAACTTGTAATGACCATAACGACTCCTGAAAGCCGTTTTCGGAACGTCCTCCTCTCGAACTTTCAACTGGTGGTACCCTGATCGTAAATCAATCTTTGAAAAATAACTCGCCCCATGCAGCTGATCAAATAAATGATCAATTCTCGACAGTGGGTACTTATTCTTGATTGTTACTTTGTTCAGCTCACGTTAATCGATGCACATTCTCATTGTGCCATCCTTCTTCTTTACAAATAGTACGGGCGCTCCCCACGGTGAAGGATTTGGTCGAATGAAGCCCTTATCCAACAACTCCTGATGTTGTTTCATCATTTCTTGCATTTCAGTAGGTGCAAGATGGTACGGAGAACGAGCTATTAGAGAATCTCCAAGGATCAAGTCAATACGGAATTCCACTTGTCTCTCAGGTGGCACACCAGACAAGTCTTCCGGAAACACATCCGGGAATTCAGACACAGCAGGCACATCGGCCATAGTTTTCTTTATAACCTTCGCATCAACAGCATATGCCAAATAAGACTCACAGCCTTTAGCGACCAACTTTCGGGCCTTAGCAAGGGTCAACACACAAATTCCCACTTCTCCTATCCCCGTATATACAGATCTCTCGCCCCTCCGCTGTAGTTATTTTTATCATTCTCTTCTTGCAAACTATGTAGGCCTCATTCTCGATCAACCAGTCTATCCCGACTACTACATCAAACTCACCGAACTCTATTGGAATCAAGTCAAGATTGAAGACTACATCTTCAATTTCTAAGGAACAGTTACGATATTCTTGATCTACTTTGACTAAAGTGTTACTAGCAGTTTCAATATCAAGCACACCAGATAACTTAAACAAAGACAGTGACAGTTGTTGAGCAAAAGAGTAGACACAAATTACCGATTGGCACCAGAATCAAACAATTCTCGTGCAGGCGTAGATTTAACGATAAACATCCCCGTGACCACTTCTAGGTCTTCCCTAGTCTCTTCCGTAGTGATTTAGAATGCACGAGCACGTGCCCTTTGTGTCTGGTTCCGGCGGCTAACTGAACCACCACTTGATCCCCTAGAAGATCGTGTCGAAGATGGAGCAGCTTGAGTTTTCTTTCTATAATTTCTACTATAATGCCCCCATTTACCGCACTTATGGCAGTCATCGACTTTTTGTTGGCATTATTTTGGTAATGGCCCAACTCTCCACAACAGATGCAAGCACATCCATTAGTGCACTGACCAAAATGTTAAAGGCAGCATTTATTACAGTACTGTGGCTCAGTGTTTATTGAGTATGCACGAGCCCGATTTGAAGAAGCAGAAGGTCAGTGATAAGACTATTGAGATGGGTATTGATATGAACGAGATGAACCAGAGTATCCTCCCTCATGTTGGCGTTTTGGTGGTGACGAGTGAGTTGGATTAGCAGAGGCTGCAGCAGACCCAATCGTATACCCATACATTATCATAATTTGTTCAACATTTCTGGTAGCCTTCAGTAAGCCAGCAAATGTGGGGTAACGGACATTGCTCATAACTCTTCGGATATCCAAATCCAGACCAGCCTCAAATCTGGTCACTTTCCGCTCTTCAGTGTCAACTTGATGAGGTGCAAACAAGCTCAGTCTCGTGAACTGCACAACATATTGTGACACTGTTTTAGTTCCTTGCACCAGAGTCATGATTTGGCTTCAATCGGCGGAGCTCGTCGGTCGAACAGTATTATTGAGTGAAAAGCTCTGTAAACACGGCCCAAGTCATTATAGATACCTTCTCTAGGATTAAGGCATTAACCATGGAATTCCACCACATAATTGCATCCTTAGTGAATATTGCGGTAGCAAATTGGACCATGTCCTTCTCAGCACAGTGACTTATTCGGAAGGTCCTTTCAGTCGTAGTTATTTATTCCAAGGCAGCAATAGCGTCTCCTAGCCCATTAAACTCCACAGCTCCATTTCCTTTAAAGTCCTTAAATCGACAACCCCTGGGTTTACTTGATGACCCAGTGTTGTCATTATGATTATCACCATCACTGTTGTTCCCCTTATTCTTTCTTGTGTCTTCTTTTCTTTTAGTTTCGGCCTCATCTCAAGCCCGAAATTGATCTTGAATCATTTGATTTTGCTCTGCCATCATTGATAGCATCATTCCCACATCTCTTGTGGTGTCATTCTTTCTCCAAACAATTTCTAAAATCTAAAACATATAACTTGTTTGGTAATAAAGTCATCTATTTAAATACACCACTCGGTGTCCCGTATAAAAGTCAATTTCCTATAATTACTAGATCATATATTTTCTTAGTTAAAAATCATCACTTGTACTCACTAACATGTCATCAAATATGTTTGAGACCAAGACCTCACATACACTTGAATCTCAAACTACTGCTCTGATACCATACGTTGTGACACCCTTGCCACAATAACCACAAGTACATCACCCAGGATTAAACACAACACATAATAAATCACTGATCTGAAATTCTTAGTACATTATAGGGTATTGAAAATACATAGTTAAGTCAAACACCCTATCCTGCTACAATGTTCCAATCTAGCCTCTACATACTCAATATTTATAAAAACCGTCCCAAATATTACAATGATTTCCCCATATGTCAGTTACCGATTGAGTAGTAGAGTTCCTCAAATACTTCAAGATATAACCTAGCTAGAAGGTCTAGCAGCGGATTTACCTTTTCTTTAAAAAATGTAACAACTAAAGGATAAGGGAAGCTTAGTGAGTACAAAGATCATACTTTCTACAAGTCTTTATGCAGCACAGAATGAGCAACACCGGCAACAAATGTCGTGTGCCCCTTCGCACACGAAGTACGGTATCACATATAAGAACGCATCTCCATCATGCCATTGCACAGAATAACACATTCAATTGAGGCAAAAGTTACCATCAGGGATGCTACACCTGCCTTTTGGGACTGTAGAGGGATCAGCTCCAGGGCATATAGCCTCGGTAGCATCGAATTACCAGTTATAGCTCGAAAGCCCATCACATGAGACCAGGTCATATATCCTCGGTAGTATCGAATTACCAGTTCTACCAGTTGTAGAAAATTTATCTTTCCCTCTTAGCTCTGTCGTTTCTAGCTTTATCCCAAAAGAGAAAGTCAGCATATAACATTTTTTCTTCTTTTTAAAGCCATTTTGATATAAGAAATGGTCAGTCAGCCATTTGAAATATCTCTTTGTCTTCATGTAGCAGAATAGCTTTGGCAGAGTTGTAGCAGTTCTAATTTTCCACTTTGTCTTGAATCTTGAGGTTGATCCTAATGTTCAAAACATTACATGATGACTTGGAAACAAATTCCAATAATTGTGAAACCTGTTCACAAAGAACATATCACTAGACTATGTAAAACCCGTCCAACAGACATGAACTGTTTAGACATGAACTGTCAAACCTGTCCAATAGATAAGGACACGGTTTACATATTTCTAGGTTACAACTTATGTAATAGTGTAAATCAGACATAGGTTTAATTTAGCAAATCATCACAAGGTTTGATTGGGGCATTAGACAAGTTAACAATCTCCTCTAAGTGTGTTTAAAAGTTTTGATCAAGAATCTCCCTCTGAGATAAAAAATTGGTTTGATTGAGTCCTTTTTGTTACTAAAAATCTCCCCTTCTTTGCAATACTTGGGCTAAGGACGATTACACTAATATTTCTAATGTTGAAAACATTACATGATGACTTGGAAACAAATTCCAATAAGTGTGAAATGTGTCCACAAATAAAAAGCTCTGTTCACAAAGAATAGATCACTTAACTATGTCAAACATGTCCAACAGACATGAACAGTTTAGACATAAACTGTCAAACCTGTCCAATAGATAAGGACACGTTTTACATATTTCTAGGTTACAACATATGTAATAGTGTAAATCAGACATAGGTTTAATTTAGCAAATCATCACAAGGTTTGATTGGGGCATTAGACAACTTAACAATTTCCCCTAAGTGTGTTTAAAAGTTTTGATCAAGAATCTCCCTCTGAGATTAAAAATTGGTTTGATTGAGTCCTTTTTGTGACTAAAAATCTCCCCTTCTTTGCAATACTTGGGCTAAGGATGATTACACTAATATTTCTAATGTTGAAAACATTACATGATGACTTGGAAACAAATTCCAATAAGTGTGAAATGTGTTCACAAATAAAAAGCTCTGTTCACAAAGAATAGATCACTTAACTATGTCAAACATGTCGAACAGACATGAACAATTTAGACATAAACTGTCAAACCTGTCCAATAGATAAGGACACGTTTTACATATTTCTAGGTTACAACTTATGTAATAGTGTAAATCAGACATAGGTTTAATTTAGCAAATCATCACAAGGTTTGATTGGGGCATTAGACAACTTAACAATCTCCCCTAAGTGTGTTTAAAAGTTTTGATCAAGAATCTCCCTCTGAGATAAAAAATTGGTTTGATTGAGTCCTTTTTGTTACTAAAAATCTCCCCTTCTTTGCAATACTTGGGCTAAGGACGATTACACTAATATTTCTAATGTTGAAAACATTACATGATGACTTGGAAACAAATTCCAATAAGTGTGAAATGTGTTCACAAATAAAAAGCTCTGTTCACAAAGAATAGATCACTTAACTATGTCAAACATGTCCAACAGACATGAACAGTTTAGACATAAACTGTCAAACCTGTGCAATAGATAAGGACACGTTTTACATATTTCTAGGTTACAACATATGTAATAGTGTAAATCAGACATAGGTTTAATTTAGCAAATCATCACAAGGTTTGATTGGGGCATTAGACAACTTAACAATCTCCCCTAAGTGTGTTTAAAAGTTTTGATCAAGAATCTCCCTCTGAGATAAAAAATTGGTTTGATTGAGTCCTTTTTGTGACTAAAAATCTCCCCTTCTTTGCAATACTTGGGCTAAGGATGATTACACTAATATTTCTAATGTTGAAAACATTACATGATGACTTGGAAACAAATTCCAATAAGTGTGAAATGTGTTCACAAATAAAAAGCTCTGTTCACAAAGAATAGATCACTTAACTATGTCAAACATGTCGAACAGACATGAACAATTTAGACATAAACTGTCAAACCTGTCCAATAGATAAGGACACGTTTTACATATTTCTAGGTTACAACTTATGTAATAGTGTAAATCAGACATAGGTTTAATTTAGCAAATCATCACAAGGTTTGATTGGGGCATTAGACAACTTAACAATCTCCCCTAAGTGTGTTTAAAAGTTTTGATCAAGAATCTCCCTCTGAGATAAAAAATTGGTTTGATTGAGTCCTTTTTGTGACTAAAAATCTTCCCTTCTTTGCAATACTTGGGCTAAGGATGATTACACTAATATTTCTAATGTTGAAAACATTACATGATGACTTGGAAACAAATTCCAATAAGTGTGAAATGTGTTCACAAATAAAAAGCTCTGTTCACAAAGAATAGATCACTTAACTATGTCAAACATGTCCAACAGACATGAACAGTTTAGACATAAACTGTCAAACCTGTCCAAGAAATGATCATAGTTTTCACATACTCCCAATTTACAACTAGATGGTAGTGTAAAACAGACTTAAGCTTAGTATTGAAAATCATCGCAAGGTTTGATTGAGGTATTAGATAGCCTAACAATCTCCCCTAAGTGTATCTAAAAGGTTTGATCAACGATCTCCCCTCGAGATATAGAGCATGTTTAATTGAGACCTTTTTGTGCCTAACAAATATGTTATTTTAAGGACCATGTTTGGATTCCAAAGAATCCCGAGTTAAGAACGGTAATTCTAACAGAAGATCATACATCCAGATATTCAATCAACCTAGAGGCTGACAAAATGTACAAGGAGTTAAACGAATGTTACTGGTGGCCTGGGATGAAGAATGATATTGCAATATATCTTCGGAAGTGCTTAACTTGCTCAAATGTCAAAGCTAAACAATAGAAGCCTTTAGGATTATTGCAACAACCCGAAATCCTTCAGTGGAAATAGGAAAGAATTACTATGGACTTTGAAACGAAGTCACCGTGGACAGCTAGATGGCATGATTAAATTTGGGATATAGTGGATACGTTGAAAAATATCTACTCATTTCTTACCTGATTGGAATGATTACAAGATGAAGAAGGTCGCTCAGATATATGTCCTTAAAAATATTACTCACCATGGGGTGCCAATTTTGGTCATTGTACATCACAATTATGGTAAATCTCTTTAGAAAGCACTAGGTACCCAGGTGGATTTAAGCACTGCTTACCACCCACAGACTGAGGGGCAGAGTGAGCGTATAATAAAAACTTTGGAATATACGCCTAGTGCATGTGCGATGCATTTTGGTGGTAGTTGGGACACACTTACCTATGGTGGAATTTTTCTACAACAATAGCAACCACACCAGCATTAATGTGCTCAGTATGTAGCCTTTATGGGCAGAAGTGTTGTTCACCTCATAGGTGGTCAGAGATTGTGGACAAACAATTGACCTGATCGGAAATCATCCAAGAAACCACTGACAATATCTTCATTATTCAAGATAACGTAAAAAATTGCCAGAGATCGCTAGAATAGTTATGTAGATAAACGAAGGAAACCTTTGAAATTTAAAGCCGATGACAAAGTATTTTTGAAGGTATCACCATGGAAGAGTAAAATTCAGTTTGGAATGAAAGGAAAACTAAGTCCTAGACACATCGGGTCATACAAGATGTTGAAAAGAATCGGCCCTCTGGCATACAAACTTGCGCTTCCTGAGGAAATAAGCGTTATTCATAATGTGTTTTATGTGTCGAATCTTAAGAAATGCTTAGCCGACGAGACCACGACTACCCCCACTAAAGAAATCCAAGTTGATGATCGACTACACTCTATAGAAAAACCTATAGAGATCCTGGATAGAGTAGTTTAAAAACTAAGGCGAAGCAAGATCCATATTGTTAAAGTTCGTTGGAACGCTAAGCGAGGGTCATAGTTCACATGGGAACGTGAAGACTCCAAGAAATGAACGTAACCTCATTTTTAACAACAGACAAGACATGGGACAGTAGCAGTAATTGCTGGACAAAATTCATCCAACACGAGGAGACTAAGACAACCATCAAACTTGTATCTGGAGGTTAGACAACCACTAAAACGTCAAACCGAATAGCCGAATAAATTTTAGCGACTAAGAGAAGCTAAGTTGTGAAAAATAAGAAACCTTGATGGTATACTTAGTTTTTGAATTCGGTGTATGATATTCTATTGGGTGCTAAAAAGCCACAATCAAACCTATTTTATATCATAGGGGGAGATCATTCTTCAAACCTGTTTCATAGACTTAGTGGAGATTGTTAGGCTATTTAAAGCCTCCATCAACTTTGTGATG
The DNA here is from genome assembly GCA_020465985.1 of Centrapalus pauciflorus. Lineage (NCBI taxonomy): Eukaryota > Viridiplantae > Streptophyta > Magnoliopsida > Asterales > Asteraceae > Centrapalus > Centrapalus pauciflorus. Next base: position 68,167 of record JAANYP010007500.1, read on the forward strand.
ATTTTCAATACTAAAATTAAATAAGTTTTACACTGTTAAATAAGTTGTAACCTGGTAGTATGTCAAATCTATCCTTATTAGTTGAACATGTTTGATAGTTTACGTCAAAATTGTCTATGTTTGTTGGACAGATTTGACATAGTTAAGTGATCTGTTCTTTGTGTGCAGAGCTTGTTCTTTATGAACAACCTTAATACTTATTGAAATGTGTTTCCAAGTGATCATGTAATGTTTTGAAAGTTGGGATCTTCCTAAAAGTTTAAAACAAAGTGGAAAAGCAGAATTGCTGCAACTCTACTAACGCAGAACTGGTACATGAAGACAAAAGAGATATTTGAAAAGGGTAACAAACCTTTTATTATATCAAAATAGCTTTACAAGAAGCTTGAAAATTATTAGTTGACTTGCATATTTGGGATAAAACTGGAACAACATAAGTCAATAGAACAAAACAATGATTCTTCAGTAAAAAGACAAAAATGACTTTTGTCAGATTTGTCTTGTAGAAGAATAGTAAGTTTGTCTCCTTGTAACACAATTTGTTTCTTTACAACCAATGAAGAAGAATCACAAGGATCCTATGTGGGACTATAAAAGGGAGGCTTCCAAGGAGAGAGAAAGTAACATTAAGAGACTAAATGCTAAGGGCGTTCGTCAATCCATGCATGCACGTTCCTACTTCAACTTCAGTGACAAACCTGAGTGTGTCTAAGCTGTTCTTAGTGACATTTTCCTCTAACCTGTTAAGTGTTCCCAAAGCTATTCAGTGATGTCTTGTAATCATATACTGAGTGTGTAAATAGTGAGTGAGTCTTACTGAGTCATTTCATTGTATCTAGTATTAGTGTGTTTAAGACCAACAGAAACTGTTGTTCATTCAGTCATCTAAGTTTGGATAATTTCAAAATCCAAACTTGTTTGTATTTTAACATACTTATTAATATATACATAAACATTGAGAAAAATTTGTCTGATTTTGTATTAACTGTATTCACCCTCCCCCATGTACAGTTACTATTAGGGTTTTGTGATAACCTTTTGGGACATACAACTGGTATAAGAGCAAGTAGAGTGGTATTAACTCTTGATCTCTGGTATTACTTCTTATATCCTCACCATGGACAACTTTTTTTCAATCTCCTCGTCATCCTACTATGACAACGACTCATTGTCCAGACCTCCAAAGTTCAATCATAAAAACTTTTCTGGATGGAAATGCAGGATGATGCTCTATGTAGAGAACCAAATGTTCAACTACCAAAAACTATAATGATGGAAGGTCCTTATGTACCAACCTCTATCACTACTATCACTCCAACTACTGAAGGTGTTATTCCTAAAGTAAGGACTATTAAAAAAGCTATAGCTCAATGGTCTGAAGAAGATAAGACATTGGTTGGTCTTGATGATAAAGCTATGAATAACAGATGATATCGCTACCTGATGATGTGTTCAAGTAGGTAGAAAACTTAAAGACAGCTAAAGAAATGTTAGATACATTGTGTACTATCTATGATGGCCTCACCATCACTTTGGATAACAGGATTAATAATCTTGTTATGCAATATGAGCTTTTTTTCCGAGGCCAAAAGAGTGTCTTACTGAAACCTACACCAGGTTTACTGCTCTGGTGAATGATCTCAAAGCGGTTAGGATCACTAAAGACGTCGTCGCCCTCATGAACAAATTCTTGGATGTTCTGCCTGAAGAATAGAACTAGTTTTCATCCATACTCAAAAACTCATGTACTATCAAAAGCATGGATCTTGAAAATCTGTACGGATCTTTGCACATTGATGAACAGTCAAGGCAACAAAAGAGTAATACATTCGAAAGAATTAAGAAAGAATCAACCCTTGGTGGCTAAAGTAAGACGACCTATGAGTCAGACTGGTGATGTGTTCACATAGGATGACTCATATGCTGATGATGACTTGAAAGCTATGTTTGAGGAAGAGGGTGAGGATGAAGAACTTGATGATGAGCAAATGATGCTTGTCAAAAGGTTCAACAAGAAAAAAGTATTAGAAAGAAGATGTTGCCATGAAAATCAGGGCTATTATAATGAAAGCATTTGATAAAACCAAAGTTGAGTGCTAGAAGTGTGGCAAAGTTGGTCATATAGCAGTAAACTATGTGCCTAAAGTTATGGCCTCTTCATCCAAACCTAGAAGACGTACAAAGAGGATGACAACAGGGTTAAGTACCTTATAGCCATGGCTAAGTTGAAGAAACCAGAAGACTCTATGGCTTCCAACAAAGAGAAGGGACTAATAGCTGAAGCATGTGACTTGGAAGAGTCTGAGTCATCATCTGATGAAGTGGAAAACAACTGCTTTGTGGCGCCAATGATAAAGCTCCTTCACCTAGCAGTTTCAACACGACCTTGCAGAAGCTGAGGCCCTAAGCTCTGTTGACAACTGGAATCCTATCAAGATGTACAAGGTAAAAAGCTTTAAGGATTACAATCTAGATGAAAAAGAGACAATGTTTGATTATCTTCAGGTTGATCTCAGAGCTGCTGTTGGAAAACAGGATACTTTAAAGTCTGAAAATTTTAAACTGAAAAATGAACTTGAAACCAATTCTGATGAACTTGACATCCTTCATAAGTTCCAAACTGAACTGAACTCCAAAGAATTGTAGACTCTTAGTGCTTCTATGCTAGAATGGTAACGGAATGTATTTTTGAGCAAATTTACCCTCAAGTATAAGAAATTCTTGGAGCTGCTATTGATACAGCTGCTTTAATAGTTAAGATCAATAATCTAGAATTTAATCATTCTACACTTAGTAAGCTTCCAAGTACATTTATTCGAAACACAAACGGGAAAATGATTTTAATAGATAGGTTTGTCAGGCCTCAAAATACTGACAGTTGATGTGAGGGTGTTGTTAAGCTTGATGTTGGGATATGTTCTCCATCAAGCTCCACTGCCATGTGCTTACCAATTCCACATGAAAAGGTTTTTGGTAATAATGTCAAGCCTGGTTTCAAGGTTGTTAAACGTCTTGGTAAAACAAGTTCTGAAGCTAAGACTAGTGGCAAAACATAGTACCACCTTTTAATGCTTAATATTTTAAAAATAAGTTTTCCAAAAGAACACAGATTGCCTCTAACAATGGTAAATCCAATGTGACAGGTAAAGCTGCTATGGTTTCAAATAAGTTATCAAAACATAGTGGAAAGTCGGCTTAAATATAAGTAAGTCTTTTATTAAAACCAAACAAGATGATTTTGCAACTAGTAGTGTTCATGGATCATCAAATCTCAGTAAAGACAAAGGCAAAGCCATTGTTAAACGTGAGAAGTTTGTAAATATGCTATCCAGAAATATGGACGGACAAAAGTTGTAAAACTTCCTAATTTAGCCTCTGTTCACCCAAAAAGGGAAAATAAATTATTTCTGAGGATGAAATTTCAGGAGATGTATTCTCCTCATATGAAACCTTTTCAATGTCTAACAAGGAAAAGTTCAATATCATTGCTGAGCAATTCACAAATGAGTTTCCCACAAAGGTATTAGCCTTTGTAAAACAATGAAATATTTCTCAAATTATGTTAATAAGACTAGTACTGTAAATCCAGAATGTGTTTCTAGAAGTCTTTCTTCAAAAAGTCTTAAAAAGAGGAAGTGCTATAGGTGTGGATTAAAGACTCATTTAGCCAAAGACTGTTACAAAGAATTGGACAGTGGCCTAGTGATGTTCAAAACCAGATGATTCTCAAATAAGCAGTGTTAGGAATGATTATGCCACTAAGGAAAGTATCAACATTGATTTTGTCCTCATTGGGAACATTAATATTGTTCTATGTGGTCCATCAATAGAGGTTGATGAAAATGGTGAACCCATCCCTATGATGGGTTCTCCAAAGATCTAATGTTTTCATTTGTCACTATCCAGGTTTAGAAAACAAATCAAATTTGGTATTTGGACAGTCATTGTTCTGGCCACATGACAGGTTGCAAAGATTTGCTAAGTGCTCTTAAGCATAAACAAGGACCAAAGGTCAGTTTTGGTGAGAATGTCCAAGGATCCACAGAAGGGTATCAAACTCTCAAAGCCAGTGTTGTCGTCTTCAATAAAGTAACCAATGTGTCTGGGCTAAAAAATATAGTATTAGTCAACTTTGTGATGCTGGATACAAGGTTAACCTTGATGAGAACCTTGGGTACATACTGGATCCTCAGAGTAAAGTTGTGCTGTGTGCACAAAGAAAGAAAGGGGTATACATGAAATTTTCTAATTAGTTCATAAAGACCTGCTTTCTTTCAAATACAAATGAATACCTTATCTAGTTATGGCATAAAAGGCTCTTGCACGTGAACTTCAAGAGTATCAACAAACTTTGTAAAAAAGAGTTGGTAACAGGTTTGCCTTCTATGACCTTTGTTAAGGAAAAAATCTGCACTACTTGTGAAAATGGTAAACAAAAGAAATCATCTTTTAAATCTAAGCATAACTACTCTATTGATTCACCTCTCTTTTTAATCCATATGGACTTGTTTCGACCTGTTAACACCCGATGTCTAGGAGGTACCCGAAATCTAGGAGGTTGAAGATATAACCTAGTAATGGTTGATGAATTATCCAGGTACACATGAGTGTTCTTTCTAAAAACCAAGGGAGAAGCTGCTAGGGAAATTATTAGTTTAATAAAAAAAAAGATGAAAGTTCTTAATTCTACCACTGTCAAGTAGCTCAGAAGTGATCATGGTTCTGAATTTAGAAACAATACATTCGAATACTTCTGTGAAGAAAGAGGAATCTCACAAAACTTCTCTGCCGTAAGAACTCCAAAACAAAATGGAGTTGCTAAGAGAAGGAATAGAACTCTCATTAAAGCAATTTGAACAATGCTATGTGCATCAAGTCTGCCTTCGTCATTTTGGGCTGAAACTGTCAATACCTTCTTGCTACACTCAAAACAGATCCTTAGTGGTGAAAATGTTTAACAAGACTTCTTATGAGTTGCTCAAAAGGAAGAAACCAAATATAAGCTTTTCCATGTGTTAGGATGCCTCTGTTTCATTCTGAATTATAGGGATCATTTTGCTAAGTTTAACCCTAAGGCTGATGAAGGTGTGTTTGTTGGATATTTTGCAATTTCCAAAGCCTATAGAGTATACAACCTCAAAAGAAAGGTAGTTCGTGAATCTATCAATGTTACCTTTGAAGAATCTGCATATACTTCACTTCAAGTCACTCCATAATCAGTTAATGGACATTTCAGCTTTGATGACCTTCTACATCTAAAGGCCAATGAAAATGACTCAAAAGATTTTACTTCATCCAAAGTTGAACCTGTTTCTCAATTCGGTCATCATGATGATTATATCAACCCATCATTTTGTAAATCAATGTGTTGATTTAATCAGTGTTTCATGTCTATCTCCAATCAATGCTGACTATCCTGAATCTTTTAATGTTGTGTTTAACACTGGTGACACTCCATTAACAAGTGAACAAGTTCAAGTGAAAAATTGTGTGGTGATCAAAGAGAATGTTTTACAAGATCTGTTGATAACAATGCTGGTGATCAAGATTAAGGATAATTTTCATTGAAATGTGATCCTAAGAGGATCAGATGTCACGCAAATGAGAAGATAATTGGTGACATCATTAAAGGTGTGTAAACAAGGATGTACACAATTGGAAACTTTTGTATGTTCTCAAGTTTTGTCATTGATGGAGCCCAAGAAGATTCATGAAGCTTTGAAAGACGCTAATTGTGTAACAACCTAATTTTTGACCCAGTTATAAATTCAGTATTTTGAACCGATAATGTAATAATGTTACATTATTTGAATTATAATTTAATTAAGTTATGAAATATTTAATTAGATTATATAAATATTTATATTATGAATTAATAAATTATTAAAGATAATTAAATAAAAGAGATATAATATACAAAAATGAAAGTGGATTAGCTAGCAAATATTACTAGATGAAGTATATAAACCTGAATTATATTTCAAAAACTCAGATTCTCTCTCTCTCTACTCTCTCTCTAAACTTTCTCTCTCTACTCTCTCTCTACCTTCTCTCTAAATTTTCTCCCAAACCGACCGTCCGATTATCAAGTTATATATATCATTAGAAAGATCTCGGAGAATACTACATGAATCTACTATCTCCTGCGTGATTTCATACGAATTTGAGGTAAGAATCGATATTTTTAAGTTTTTATATATTTCGGTTTTTTCGAATTTATTAGTTTTATGAAATTTAAAGCTATTTTTATGGAGTTTAACTAGAATATGTATAATATAATCGAACATAGGTTTGTTACGTAACATATTAGTGATTTTAGGCCTAAAAATGTATGTTTTAAAGCTGCAGATATGAACAAACTCGAGTCACCAAGAACAAACTCGAAAATACATAGAACAAACTCGAAATTTAATTAAATTCGAATTATATTCGAATCTATCCATTAGATTCGAAATGTCAATCAAATTCGAAAAAGTCTTCGAATCTAATATTTGATTCGAATGTAACTTAGTATTTGATTTTTGACCATATGATTTTGACTCCACAATTGTATATTACTGCATTTAATAGATTACATGATATAATTAAGTATGTATATATTTGAAATAGTGGTTCAAGTTTATGCATATATTTGAAACATGGATTTCAAATTTATATATTAAACTTTCGAATCGATATATATATATATTCTTTGTTCATATTTTTCAAATATAATGCTTTCTAATTTATTCTTTGTTCGAATTTAATTATATAAATTCGAAACCCACTCCTTAAAATCGAATATAATGAATAAAACGTTTGGACGACACATAAAAATTAACAAGATAATTAGCAAAATGATTATATATATTAATATATATGTATTGATCTTTTGAGAATATTAATAAAACAAAGAATGATTTATGAATAAACAAGTTATCAGAATCAGATAAAATAAAGAATTTAAAGACTGAAAGATAATGATATTGATATGATTTTGACACGATAAATTCTGGACAGGTTCAGTGAAATTCTGAACAAAGATTTAAAGATTTATAAAGTGGGTCAAAGATTTGATTTGACAGAGAACTGATTGAGATAAAATCCTGAGATAACTCAGGTGGCAGATTTTACATCTGTTTGATAAAGACCCAACACTGTGAGTTATAGATATTCAGATTTAACATGCTTGATTTCCGGTTGAGACATATTGTTGATGTTAGATTAAATTGACACTCATATTATCAGCTGGATTGTGACCTGCGCACACCATGGTTGGGTGTTGCCCAGTGGATCATGATAGCTATTTGACTTATCATTTCATATGATATCGCTTTTACAGTTCCTTTCTGATTTTGCTTAAAGATTATTGCTATCATGACATTGATTACATATGCTTCATCATTGCATATACTTGACATATTGATTCAGCTTGATTAGCCTTGATTGGTCTATTGTTCTAGACCTGGCTTTTTCACCAGTTCTATTGAACTTGGTAATGACCTCCGATGTTCCGCCACGTTGATTTACTGGTAGCTAGCCCAGTATGTGGCTGATCCCCACGATTTAAGCGTGAGCGTGGCTTGAGCATCATCCGACTCTATGATTTCTATGTCTCAATCATGAGGGCTGTAGCGGCAGCCAAGACATATCACGCTAGATTGATGATTTGCTTGACATGCATGTTAATTTGAAAATCTATTTACTCACTAAGCTTTGCTTACAGTTGCTACTTAAACATTTTTACAGGAAAAGACAAAGGAAAGTCACCTGTCGGACCTAGTTCTTAGGTCTTACACGCTCAAGACAGAAGTTTCATAGATCTCTACTCAGCGACCCCATTTTGGTACTAATTGGATGACGATATTATGGTGATCTGGGTAGATTTATTTTGATTATATGATGACATGAATTAGATTAGACTTGTGCCCTTTATAAGTTTAATTTAAAAACTTAATCTGTATTAAACTTAAATCTTAATAGCTTGTACTGTAATTTATAATTCCGCATCTAAAATTACTCTATCTTAGTTTGATTGATATCGTATTGCATGATGTGGGATCTAGACTAGTGAGAACTGCCCCGTAAGGGGTGGTCTTCACAAATTGGATCACTTTGCAATTCATATTTATAAAGCATTCATTCACGATTCAATAGATATTCAACAATATAATCAAGAACATGAACAACGATATGATAATAATAATTAGAACAATAAGAACATTCAAAGGATTAGGAAAACCTTAATATTGCATTTCAATCGTACATACAAAACTCTGCTGAAAGATTACATGCAAACCTAGAGAACCAACTATTTAAACAAAGAAATGCCTTCAAATACTATCCAAACCCATGGGTTGACCTTTTGTTCTTTTAACACATTTACATTAAAGTTTGAATCCTTACAAAATAGCCACAAAACTAAGTCTCCTTTATTACATTTTAATCCCTAAAACTATCACAATTCTAGATCTAACATTCTCCCCCTTTGTGATTAGCTTTCAGATTGCGACTTTAAGTTTGTAATCAGCTTCCTCTAATCAAAATATTAGTCAAGGCGTCTAATCATCATTCTGTACTCCAGCTTATCTCGAACATCTTGTTGGAAGTCTCTAACAAGTTAAGTACAACTTTAAGTTCCCATATCCTTGAGCTGAGCTTCAGCGCTTCTTTCAGATTATCTATCCTTATCATCAGCATCTTCCGGACCATGTACAATGTGTTGTCATAGTACTTCTCGAGTTCATCTCTTCTCATGAATGACTTCTTTCTTTGTGAGTTCAGATTTACTACTCCAACCATTAGTGATACTGTAACTTTTGAAACAGATAGTCGTTCAAGGTTTGGAGTGTCTTGATTTGGCGCAATCAGATTTACTTTCCTTTACCATGCTTCAAGTTCCATTTGGAAGTCAAAAATCAGAGACAATGTAAGATTTCTGCATAGAAACTTGACGACACATCTTTAAGCATTCTGATGAATTGGATCTCTGCTCTTGTTCTGCAGCAGGTGCAAATATAGAATTCAAAATCCTGTAAAAATAAGTTAGGGAAATCTGCTTGAGGGAATGTAGAGAAAGTTTAGTCTTCTCATTCCACTTCGAAGATTGGATAGAAGATGCTTAGGAACATGTCGAACTTAATCTTTATTACTTTAACGATCGGCGACCTGCTTCTCACTGACTCTTTGCTCTTTCTTAATGATCCGACCATGACAACATATACTGACCTATCCCTTTGTTCCATGCCTTCTAAGGACCATACCAGATTGGCTCTGACAGTCTTCACTTGTCGTACAAACATCTTTTTGTACTTTCCCTCCATATATGGGCTCCTGACCCTCTGCGTGACCAAATTAATAGCTTAGGCAGTTAGCCTTTCAATGTGTCATTCTTCTCGTTTTGAGAAGTACTAGCACTTCCAGACATCTCTGCTTGCAGCCTAGAGATTTCTTTAAGGACATTTGGGGCATCAGAGGATAGAGTTGGAACATCCGAGCATTCATGAAATATCGGATATCTTCCTGTAGAATCTGGAGGTTCAAAGAACTGGTCAGGAATCATGGGAATATTCATTGGACTGGCAGAGCTTTAATGGACTGAATGATCTGGAGCTGGAGATGCTTGAGCAAGTGATGCTTAAGTAGGTAATGGAGATGGTGAAGGTGATACTGGATCATTAGAAGGGAATTCGAACTCAAATTCTTGGGGATCTACGCCTTCTTCACCAGCATATTCGATCCAAAGGGATTCCTTCAACTGTACTTCCCTAGCTTTTGGTTCCTCTTCAACTGAGTCTATAATAGATACTTCTGTTGGATCGAACATCCTCAGAGTAACAGCGGTCATAATCTCTTCTTCCACAACAAAAGTCGTGAAGTCTTTGGGTTCTTCCCAGATAGCAAGAGTTAGCTAAGTGCCTGAGTGTGTTTCCTCAAGTGACTCAGCTGGGAACTCTGCTTCTAATTCATGTGGCCTAGAATGGCGAGACGGTGCAGACTATCTTGGACTTGTCGGAGTAGATTCTTCGAATAACATAGGGGCTTTGTCGGTGGCTTTGGCTCTTTTCTCCCCCTCATGCTGATTAGGATCATCCTGATCATCGTGCTTTCTTTTCGTTCCCTGGGCAGCGACTTGGCAGGATTCTACTATGACCTTCAGTCGCTCGCCCATTTGATGTACTAAGGGATTTGTTGATTGGGAAGATGACACGGAAGCTTCGTTATTCAACATCTCAATGATTAAGGAATTGGTTGGAGACAAATATGATGAAGCCTTGAGTAAGGAGTTGAATGTGCGCTTTTCTTTGATGAGTGTTGGAGCTTGTGGGATTACTGGTTGCTGAGTCATAAAGGTGAACATGTCACTATATTTTCTGACATAAGCAACCTTGAACTCAGCGAACTCAGTTTTGGACACAGAGTCCAGTTGTAACCCGGTGCGACTTAAACTTTCCGTTTACATGCCGAGAGACTTCGTAGAGATCCCTTGATGGCTAGTGTTCATAGTTGGCTGTGATGTGGCCATGACAGGACTTCCACTCATCATAGTCAGTACACGTTCAGTGTGTATGGCTCCGAGTGTTATGGCAACGTCACTCAGACGTTGCTTATGAAGCGACTTGAGTGTCCTTGACAAAGATTTATCAGTATCAATGGGCTCTAGACTCGATTATGCATGAATTGAAGTCGGCGACTGGGGTTCATGTTTTCCTTGTTCAATATCCGCGAACTCCAAATGAGTTGCGGATAGAATATGTGCTCGTTCCCCGTGGAAAATTGAAACACCGGCTTGTTGAGAAACCGGTGAGTGGCTGGTTAGGGTTAGTGCTTGCGCCACTGGGCTAGTGGCAGCTTCTTTAATGTGTTTGGCGCCAGTAGCAGATATGGCTGCCCGACTTATTTGTGGTTAAGAGCTCTTACCTATTTTCCTAACTCCCCCTCGACTCTTGATGATCTCTCGCAATGTTGCAAGGGAACGAGTTGGAATCTGAGTGGGGGGAGTGACATCATCAAAATAACGGGGAGACGGAGGAGATGGAATTCTCAGCGGAGGAAGATGTGCAGTATGGGTCTCCTCGCTCTCTCGGTCTCCCTCTACATCGACTTCAGGCATTCTACCCTCCATTCCCCTCACTTCAATATTTTCTCTCTCAACTCCCCCTAAACCTAGCAACTCGGGGTGGGCTCCTTGGGCAAGCTCAGTCGATCCTGGCTGGGCCATTGGAGCGACTCTCACTATGAAGGTCCTAATAGCCTAAGATTCTTGATCGACATAAGCGAGGAGCTCTTCAGGAAGTGGTCTGACTTGGATCCCGGTGGAGAGATTGGATCGTGAAAGTACTTTATTTTAAAGTCTTTGACCTCCATTTCATGAGCGATGATCATTTGAAGAAATTGCTGAGCTGGAATAAATTTTCTTGCTCGACGACTCCCTTTGGTCTAGGATTGAGTATATGTGGTACCAATGGCCTAAGAGCTTTCGTCGGAAAAATTCGGATGCCATTCGGAATAGGCTATCGTAACCCAATTGTTGTATCTCTCAGCAAATCTCTTCCTCAGGCAATTCTTCGTCATATTCTGGACTGCCTGGAAAATCTCAGCGACGAGGTAGGCAAAGTATGTGGCGAAATTTCTGGAAAGGAATTTCTCTTGAGTGGTGCTCAATGTCTCCGGAGATATGTTCATTGTCAGGGTTTGGTTGGTAGGTTAGGGTGTGCCAGAATTGCTGGAGGTATACTTGGGGTGGGCGGGATCTGGGCCGGCTGGAAAGGGCATAAGATATGCGGTGGCCCAACAAGATTTCTTCAACCACTCGATTAGAGAGGCGAATGTCTGGATCATCCTCAGATTTGTTTAGAAAGGCTGGGTCTAGGAGGAAGTTGTTTGGCTTAATTTCGAGCCACATTTGTTTTGGAAAGATATGCTCTGAGACACTGGGGGGAGGGCAACAGATCTCGAGTTATTTCCTCGTCTGATTGCTGGTTTGGGTATGAGTGTTGAGGGCTGGAAGGAGGTACATTTTCACCGGAATGGGAATGAGATGCCATTATACCTGTCAAAACAGTTGAAAGTTAGATATGTATATTTGACTTGTTCAGAGATGTTTCTTGTGTTATGAATTGGATAGAATGAATCTGATTTGTTAAAGGGCTTCTACGGAAGACTTCTCGGTAGAAAAATCCATCTGAAGAAACAAAGTCTACAAGACCAGCCCCAATTAAGATTAATTCAAGTGAAACAGCCTTAGACAAGACTTAGAAACCTTTGAACAAGTGAACTTTCAAGTGAGCTCAAGGATTCCAGACTTAGAAAAAATTTGACCACAACTCGCGGATGAAGTGGCATCCGAGAGTTTGTTAGATTAATTATTTCGATCCTAGGAGTTATTTTGTAATATTTATTAACATTGTAATGTGTCTTGTATTTATTTCTATGTAATTTCTTTCTTATGTAATAGTGTAGGGGCCATTGTTGCCAAGTCTTGTAAGTTAATTAAATGAGCCTATAAAGGCTCCTAGGGTTGCCTTTTGACAATACACGGTTGACCTACATTTGAATCTTCTCTTGGAGCCGCCACTGTTTTTCCATATTCACCAACATTCATATTGTCTTCTTTCTTATTAAAAACACATTTATTGAGCTTGTTTCTTCATGTGTTTGATGAGAAAAACGTCAAGGTGCTGAATATATACGGGATTTCATATACGGGATTTCATATTAACAATTGTCTTCTTTCTTATTAAAAACACATTTATTGAGCTTGTTTCTTCAAGTATGTCCCCTATGTAAAAAAAAAAAAAAAAAAAAAAAAAAAGAAGCGCAGAAAAGTACAATTTGAGGAGCCCATGCTGGGTATAGGGGGAGCAGAGACCGCCGAGGGGTCTGAATTTCAGGGGTCGGGGGAAAAGTCACAGGAAGCTCAGGAGTACATGCTAATTGAAGACGAGCCGATGGTCGAGGGTCCAGCTCCACTGGATCCAATGACAGCCATGGTAGAATTTGAGGAGCCACACGAGAAGGTTGAAATCATATTAGTTTCTGATTCAGATTCTGATACCGAGGACAACCAACCACTTTTAACTCCTAAGCCTGAACCTGACTCTCCAACCAAAAAATCCTCATCCTCTTCCTTCGATTTCCTGAATTCACCACCCAGAGCCCAACAGGAAGACATACTCTCATCCATCCAAGCTCCCCCATCACTAAAAGAATCCCACATTACAGTCAGCCCACCAATATCCCCAAGCCCTCCACCAGTCCAACAAACCCAACGCTCAGGTCCCTCCCAAACAAAAAGGGTTGACTGCTTCGATGAGACTCGCGAGGGTCCTGGAGTGTACAGAAAAGACGACCTATTCTGGGTAGACCACTACACGAAAGGAAAAGTTCACACACTGCCGCAGAGCGAAAAAGATCAAATGCGTCAAGAACGGCGGGGGACTATCATAAAGCTTCTTGAAGCTAAAAAGGACGAAATCGAAGAACCCCCCGTTCAAGGCCTGAAAGAATTCCTGCAGAACTTTCCCCCGGAGCGATTTCAGAATCCATATCTAGAAGAAAGATTCAAGATGGTATTCAGAAAGAAACCTGGAGCCTTCAGCAGACGCCTACTCATGGAACTTACGAATGTCTCCAAAGCTGAACAGGCCGAATACTACCAATTGATGCTCCGGGAACAAAGGTCTAAGGTGTCAAAGTCAAAGATTAAAAAACTCAAATCAATTACCATGTGCAAAAGAGCCAAAGTATTCTATCCCTCCTATCAAGTGGAAAGAGAAGATGGTACGGGAGATGACATCTTTGAGTATGACCTTGACTACATAAGAGCGGATGACGTTGAGTTCCTTCACAACAGTCTGAAAAATCGAATCAGAAAACGTCTATCCCACATGACAGCTGTAGGTGCCTTAGTTCGAAGCATGAATCGCCGATCGATCATAATGTGCTTAAGAGATTTTCAGATGGCGATCGAGAGTGCTATGGTTAAGGTGGGCCTACGAGCACCAGAACAAGATAGTTTTCTTTTAGCCCACCACCCGGCCTACAGAGTTATACTTAAAGGAGATCCGGGTGTTATTTATGTGAACCACAAGGGCTACAAAAGGTATATGCGCTTTGAGGATCTACCTTGCTATTCCGATGGTACACTTCGACTGGTTCGAGCTGCTCTCACAAAGAAAGTACAAGATTATGATGCTCAACCAGATCCTGAACAGAGATGCTCACCTACGGAGATACAAAATACACTCAGCGGCATAGACTACCTGAACGAGCGGCTACATACAAGACAAGTAACCAGACGTTTCGATGTCATACTTGGTCTTCGTGAATCAACAGATCATGCGCGAGTTCCAGGACCTCCTAAGTGATCGAAAAGGGGGAGATTGTTAGATTAATTATTTCGATCCTAGGAGTTATTTTGTAATATTTATTAACATTGTAATGTGTCTTGTATTTATTTCTATGTAATTTCTTTCTTATGTAATAGTGTAGGGGCCATTGTTGCCAAGTCTTGTAAGTTAATTAAATGAGCCTATAAAGGCTCCTAGGGTTGCCTTTTGACAATACACGGTTGACCTACATTTGAATCTTCTCTTGGAGCCGCCACTGTTTTTCCATATTCACCAACATTCATATTGTCTTCTTTCTTATTAAAAACACATTTATTGAGCTTGTTTCTTCATGTGTTTGATGAGAAAAACGTCAAGGTGCTGAATATATACGGGATTTCATATTAACAATTGGTATCAGAGCTCAGAGGGGTGGATTTCAACTGATTACTTACGGAATCTGCTGGGTTGTGCATGTTCTTCGAAGTTCTTCAATATTCAACCGGTTAGATCTTCATTTTCCATGGTTTTTCGAGTTTCTTCTGTTATAATGGTTCTATAAACATCACATTATCATTATATACTGATTTTAAACTCATTTACTTCCATATCTTTGTTAAAATCATCAAGAATCGACCATTTTGAAGCTTGAAAATATGGGTTTTTTAAGTGGGTTTTTCATGTGTTCATGCTAGTTTTAAGTGTTTTCTAGGTTGTTTTAAACTACCAAAAGTGTTTAAAATAGTTTATAAATCATTTAGAACTGTTTTTTAGGCATTAAAACTGATAAAAATCGATTTTTGTCTATTCTGCCTTAGAAAATCGTAAAAACCTGCTGTATTTCGGATTATATACTGTAGCATTTCGGACCATATAGGCACCAAATTCGGACCCCACAACCATCCTAATTCGGACCACCTTAGGTGTATTTCGGACACCCACTAAGCCAATTTCTAGTATGCCCAACCCACAAACACTTTCAGGTTTATGAATTTTCGATCAAAAAGTGGTTTTTGAAGAAACCCTTTCGGTTTGTTAAAAATGAAGTAACCCCATTTTCAGACCTTAAACCCCCCTTTTTAGATGATTAAGTGCAGGTTTCCAAAGGAGAGATGTACATAAATGCGTAAAATCATAATATAAACTCACTTTGGTGCACGAAAACGCTTTAACCAGTTCAAGAACTTCTGATTTGAGATGAAACAGTGAAGGGTTGAGAGTTTTGAGAGATGGTGTTCTTGAGAGTGAAGAAGATGGAAAAAGAAGAAGGAGAAGGGTTTGGGAGGCTTATATAGGATTTAAAAATTCGGTTCCCCCTAAACCCGATAGGGGGAACCCGACCTATTTCCCATTCATTTCGAGAGAAAAAGAAAAAGAATTAAAGACAAAATAAAATAAAAAACTGGAAAAAAACACCTAATGTTTTTGGGTTTTATATATTTAGTAAAATAAAAGAAAATAAAAACTAACATAAACTCTTTTTGGGTTTTCTCATTAATAAAAATAGCAAACTTAAATATTAAACACAATTAAACGAAAAAAAAAAATCTTTTTGGGTTTTCTTATTTAAACAAATAACAAACTTAAATATTAAACACAATTAAACGAAAAAAAAAAACAAAATCTTTTTGGGTTTTCTTATTTAAAGAAATAACAAACTTAAATATTAAATACACCAATAATTAATTTACTTTCTCTCCGTCCGAGTGTGCATTAATAAATTTAAAGACACTCGGAGAGTTACCTGGATGCTTCCCGATTAAGCATGAAACAGATTAATTAACACAGAGATTAGAATTAAATTAAATAAACACGAAGCATAAGTTAGTACAATATGTAACATAAGCGAAAAGAAAATTTGTCTTTTGAGAAGGCAGATAAACTTTGCAAAAATGTTACATTTTAAATTAAGTTATGTTAACAAATTCAGCATACCTAAGTTGTTCACTAGAAAATTAAAACTCTTTTCATCCAAAGGTTTTGTGAACAAGTCAGCGATCTGATTTTCGGTGTTTACGAAATGTAATTCTACGGTACCTTCTTCCACATGATCTTTTATAAAATGGTACCAAATACCAATGTGTTTTGCACGAGAGTGTTATGCAGGGTTACCAGTAATGGCTATTACGCTCTTGGAGTCGCAACAGATTGGAATTCGATTTAATCTGAACCCGTAGTCTCGGAGTTGAGTGCGCATCCAAAGCAGTTGCGAGTAGCAACTTCCAGCAGCAACATATTCTGCTTCAGCGGTAGACAGATAAACGCTGTATTGTTTCTTCGATGCCCGACTTACTAGTTTGTCTCCGAGGAACTGGATGTGCCCCGATGTACTATTTCTTTCATGTTTGCAACCTGCATGATCTGCATCTGAGTAGGCAGTTAGTTCGAAACTGGTTCCTTTCGGATACCAGAGACCAAGGTCAGGCGTGCCTTTTAGATATCGAAAAATGCGTTTAACGGCAGCCTAGTGTGACTGTTTAGTATCAGCTTGGAAACGAGCACACAGACATGTAGAAAACATGATATCCAGTCTACTAGCAGTTAAGTACAGTAAGGAACCAATCATTCCTCAATAGGCCGTGACGTCTGTGGATTTACCCATCAGATCAGTATTAGGCTTTGAGAAAATCGACATTGGAATTTCATTGACGTACAGTTTTCGATCTTAAATCTCCTTAGGAGATCATGGATGTACTTTGACTGGTTTATGAGAATCCCGTCATGAAGTTGTTTGACTTATAATCCGAGGAAAAAATTCATGTCCCCCATCATACTCATCTCGAACCTTGATTCCATTAATTTTGAAAATTCTTCACATAGTGAAGGTTTTGTAGAATCGAATATAATGTCATCTACATAAATTTGAACGAGTAAGATGTCATTACCTTTATTCCGTATGAACAAGGTTCTATCGACCGTACCATTGGAAAACCCGGAATCAAGTAGGAATTCAGTTAAGCTGTCGTACCACGCCCGAGGTTCTTGTTTCAAAACATATAGGGCTTTGTCGAGAGAATAGACATATGACGGTCTAGACTCATCGACAAAACCATCAGGTTGAGATACATACACCTCCTCATTAAGAATTCCGTTGAGAAATGCCATCTTCACATCCATTTAAAGACTGTGAAGTCTTTGTGTGTCGCGTACGCCATGAAGATGCGAATTGCTTCGAGTCTAGCCACTAGAGTAAACGTTTCATCATAGTCGATTCCTTCTTGTTGTTGATAACCTTTAGCCACGAGTCTGGCTTTATTGCGGATGACAATCCCATTCTCGTCTCGTTTATTCTTGAAAATCCATTTGGTGTCGATAATTGACCGATCCTTTGCTCGCGGGACTAACATCCAGACGTGTAGACGTTCGAACTGATGTAGTTCTTCATGCATGGCCTTCATCCAGTCTGGATATCGTAATGCCTCGGTGATTGTTGTAGGTTCGATGTTGCTCAGGAATGCAGCAAACATGCATTTTGCATTGGTTGCTCTTTTGGTTCGAACCGGAGCGGACTTATCCCCAATGATTTGAGATTCAGGTTGGGACGAGGTCCATTTATGCAAGAGGGGAACGAGATTGTTTACGGATTGGCGTGAGTCCGATGCGGTTGAGTCGGTTTGAGGAGCATCAACAAGTGTAAAAGGTTCTAGAACTATGTCTGGGTTCAGGTTAGGAACAAAGGCACCGGTTGGGGATTTGGGAGATTGAGGTGTGTGGTTAATGGGTATGGGCTCAGATGTATCTAAATTAGATGAGCTATGACTGACTTTATTGATATCTGCATCAAATGTAGAAGATGAGTTAGTATTAGACTTAGAATGAGGATATAATAATTCAAATAAAGAGTCTAGGTCTAGATCATCTTGTCCAGTTGCCGGGGCAGTGGTGGATGCAGATGATGTCTGAATTGGTTCAGACTGTTGATGAGAAGCTGGTTATGAACTGATATGTTCAGAAACGTTCTCGGACTCAGCTAAATCATCGAATGTGATGTTCACACCCTCATTAATTGTCCTAGTGCGCTTGTTGAACACCCGGTAGGAGGCTATGTTCTTGGAGTATCCAATGAATATTGCTTCATCTCCTTTTGCGTCGAACTTACCGAGATGATCTTTATCGTTCTAGATGAAACACCTGCAACGAAAACATGAAAGTGTTTGACATTAGGTGCACGTTTATTAATAATCTCATAGGGTGTCTTGCCGAACCATTTCTTGATGATGGATCGATTTTGAGTGTAGCTCGCAGTGTCAACAGCTTCGGCCCAAAAATGTAGAGGCAGCTTTGTAACAACCTAGTCTGAACCAAACTTTAATTTCAGCATTTGAATTAATAATGTAATTTCATTACACTACTTGAATTACAATTTAATTAATTAATGAAAATTATTAACTAAGTTAAATATTTATGTTTCAAATTATTTAAATGATCAAATAAAAGAGATGTAGAATACAAAAGTGGAAGGGGTTAACTTCATATAAAGCTAACATGAAGTATATAAACTCAAATTAATGGTCATTTAACAACATTTAAGAAATTGACTCTCTCTCTCTCTCTCTCTCTCTCTCTCTACCTTCTCTCTACCCTACGGCTTCATCAACAAAACATCAAGAATTTCATAAACCTTGCATTAAATTGAAGAATTAAGACAATAGGGAGTTACAAGAAGTTATAAGCATCATCAAACAAGAAAAATTAAAGGTAAGAATTATTTAAATTTCGAAATATTATGAGTATTGGTTCCATTTTGTTAAAAACCGAAACCTAGGATTATAAATGTGGAATTTGATGGTTGCATGTTTAAGTTTTTAGTAGATAATCATGTGCTTAAGTTAATAAATGTTAAAGAAACAAAAATCAGTAGTTGAATCGTCCAACATAAGTACAAATCTGAGTTTTTATAAAATAGGTGTTCTTGACAAAAAAAAAATGCTTATTTTGGATGATTTTGATCAAATAATGATGTTTTTGATAGGAAAAAATGTATAAAAACAACCAAAATATGATAATATAACACTATATTAAGTTGCATGTTAATGAAAATGAGTTTACTGAAATTTAACTAAAAATCCGTAAGTATAAAAAGATGAACATCAAGAACAATTTCTAGAAAATTTCTAAGTTTGGATCCGAATTCGGATATAGTACCCAATTCGGATGTTCCTTTTTCGGACCTATTTCGGATGAAAACACTTGTTTCGGATGAGAGTGGTCCGAACTCGGATGACCCGAGTTCGAATGGTCCAATTCGGATGCCTACTTCGGATGGCCATTTCGGTCCGAATCCGGATGGTCCGAATTCGAATGGCCCATTTTACATATTTTTAAATAATCAATTAAATGATATAAGACCCATGATTTTATGATATATATATATATATATATATATATATATATATATATATATATATATATATATATATATATATATATCTTTTGAGAATTCAAAGAAAATGAACAAAACGTTTGATGAGTTATCAGTTATCAGAATCATTTAAAATAAAGATTTTGAAGCAAAAAAAAAACTAATGATATGATATGATATAATTCTGGACAGGTTCAGTTAAATTCTGAACAAAGATCTAAAGATTTAAAGATATTGAAAGCGGGTCACAGAATTGAAAAGAATTGACAGAGATCAGATAGACAAAGATTAAAGATAAAATCAAGGGATAACTCAGGTGGTGGATTTTTAAATCTGCTTGATAAAGACCACAGAACCAGTGAGTTATAGATATTCAGTTTTGCTTGCTAGACTTCAGGTTCAGACATATTGTTGATGATAGATTATTTGACATTCATACTTGCTCAGCTGGATTGTGACCTGTGCACACCACGGTTCGGTGATGCCCTGTGGATCATGATAGCTATTTGACTTATCATTTCGCATAACATTGTACTTACAGTTCATTTCAGATATTGCTATGAAATTATTGCTATCATGACTTTGACTACTATGCTTTCCTTATTGATCGCATCTCTGACATACTGATTCAGCTTACCATGATTAGCTTTGTCGGTCTATTTTTCTAGACCTAGCTATGTCACCAGTTCTATTGAACTTGGTATTGATACTCCGATGTTCCCCCAGGAAGACCGCTGGTAGCTAGCCCAGCATAAGTGGATAGCTTCCACTAAAAGCGTGAGCGTGGGCTGAACATCATCCAATTCTATGAATTCTATGTCTCAATCATGAGTGGCTGTAGCGGCAGTCCAGACATATCACGCTTTGACCCATGATCCGCTTGATTAATGCATGTGATCTGAAAATCTATATTCTCACTACTTACATTTTTACAGGAAAAGATAAACGAAAGTCACCTGCTGGACCTAGTTCTTGGCTCTTACAAGATCAAGATTGAAGTTTTCATAGACCACTACTCAACAAACCCTTCAGTACTGATTGGCAGATGAAAATAGTGGTGGTCTAGGTAGATTGATTTGATTGTATGATGACATGAATTAGATTAGTATTGTACCCTTTATAAGTTTAATTTGAAAACTGTAATCAGCACTAAAAATTGTATTAAACTTATCCTAATGTTTGTAGTTGTAATCTGAAATTCCGCAACTTAAATTACTCTATCTTAGATATGATTGATATCGTATTGCAAGATGTGGGACCTAGACTCTGAGGACTTCCCCGTAAGGGGAGGTCTTCACAGGATGGTATTCAGAGCCCATAGTTTGAGTGAATCAAGTATTACGTGAGTAATACTTGGTCTCAAACTGAAGCAATACATATGTATCAATCATTTAGGTGGTTTGAACTGAGATAGGATGTACAGACTGTTAGGATGTGAAAAGGGTACATAGATCTAAGTCTATAAACTGATAGTTAAATGATTTTAATTTTCAGTAAAGATGTCAGGATCAGGTGATATTCCCAACAATATGACTCCTCAGCAAATGTTTGAAATGGTACAACAACTACTAGCCCAGCATTCAGAACAACAAAACAAGAATTTGAAAGAACAGCTTCAGGCTAGAGATGAGGCCGAAGCAAAAAGACGTGCTGACAAAAAGAATAAGAGAAAAGATAAACAAATTTAGAACGATGAATCTGATTCTGATAACTTTACCCCTAATGCCCAAATTGAGCAGTCGAAAGGCTGTAAGTTCAAAGATTTTAAAGCAAGTGGTGCCCTTAACTTTGAGGGTACAGTCAACTCAATCCAGACGATGGATTGGATAAGCCATACTGAAGAAATCTTAAGAATCTCCGATTGCTTGGAGTCAATGAAAGTGAGTTATGCATCGGCTTTATTCGTCAGCGCTACCCGTGCCTGGTGGAAAACCCAGAGAAATATTTATGGCGAGGAAGTCATCCAAACTTTAGAGTGGGATTAGTTCCTCGATATGTTTAATGCGAAATATTGTCCTGTTGACCAACAAGACAAGATGGAGGTTCGACTGATGCAGCTAACCCAAGTAACCAAGACTGTAGACGAGTACGAGCACGAATTCTCGCGGCTCTGTGGCTATTCCTCATATCAGGTAGCTACTGAAGAAAGAAAGGTGAATCGATTTCGTGGAGGACTTAACCCGAGATATCGACATCCAATGAGCGCGATAAAGTATAAGTCTTATCTGGAAATGGTTGAAGCGGCAAGGCATATTGAGAGGGGATACTTAGAGTACGGTGATCAACTCTATGCTCCATCAACGAACCCGACATGTCCTTCTCCTCCAAAGAAGCAGAGATTCGGCAGATTCTTTAAGCCCAACAAATCTCAATCACAGCAACCCCAGCAGTCTCAGCAATACAGTTCGCCACAGAACGCTCAAGCTTACTCGCTTACAAATGAACCACGATTCTGCAAGAGATGCAGAAAATCGCATATGGGATTGTGTAATCCGGACGATGTCACGTGCTATGTATGTAGCAGGATCAGCCATAGTAGAGAAGAGTGCCCCCAGCAAGGTCTTGGTTGTGCTAAATGCGGAAAGCGTGGACACATCATGTATCAGTGTCATAGTGGACACCGAGGTCAATCGCAGTCATCAGCTGGAGGCTCTACAATGAAAAGCTCAGCCGCAACTCCAACAGCAAGGACCCGCGCATTCCAGATAACAGCGAAAGAAGCGAAAGAAACCCCGGATGTGGTTACCGGTACGTTCTTACTAAATTTAATACCTTCGTGTGTGTTATTCGATTCCGGTGCAAGTCGTTCATACATCTCGACTACTTTTGCGCAAACATTATCTAAGTTTCCTTCGAAGCTTCCTGTTATACTCGATATTGAGACGACCAGTAACAATTATGTTATGACTGATTCCATATACTGTAACTGCACTCTACTCATTGATAACATCGTCTTTAATCTCGATCTTATTCCGATTCCGTTAAAGAGTTCGACGTCATCATCGGTATGGACTGGTTGATGAACAACGAGGCTACGATCGTCTGCAACCGCCGAATCATCTGAATCAAGACTTTAGACGGCCGAGTGTTAGAAATCAAAGGCGACAAGCGAAAAGGTGCTCACTGCTTCATTTCTGTTGAGAAAGCGCGTAAATATCTATCTAGGGGTCATGAATCCTATTTGTGTTATGTCTCATCTGAAACTAAATCTGTATCCGATATTCCTATCGTCTGTGAGTTCCCAGACGTATTCCCTGATGATATATCTGGAGTGCCACCGGAACGTCAAGTCGAGTTCGGAATTGACTTAGTTCCTGGTGCGGCTCCAATTGCTAAAGCTCCCTACAGACTTGCGCCTGCAGAAATGCAGGAAATGTCAGCAACTGCAAGATCTGCTAGAGAAGGGATTTATCCGACCTAGTTCATCTCCATGGGGTGCACCTGTCTTGTTTGTTAAGAAGAAAGACGGAACTCTCCGTATGTGCATTGACTATGGTGAGTTGAACAAAGTCACAATCAAAAATAAGTATCCTCTGCCCAGAATCGATGATCTATTTGATCAGCTACAAGGAGCAAGTTACTTCTCCAAAATCGATCTTCGTTCTGGGTATGATCAGCTAAAAGTTAAAGATGAGGATATTCCAAAGACAGCCTTCCGAACAAGATATGGTCATTACGAATTTCTCGTAATGCCTTTCGATTTAACGAATGCACCAACGGCGTTCATGGATCTCATGAATCGCGTGTGCAGACCAATGCTGGATAAGTCAGTTATCGTATTCATAGACGATATTCTGATTTACTTCAAAACGGAGGCTGATCATGCTGTTCATCTATGTCAATTGCTAGAGTTATTGGGAAAGGAAAGACTCTACGCAAAATTTTCGAAATGCGAGTTTTGGCTCAGACAGGTAAAACCTTACATTGTCTTGAGTTATTTCTTAAAGCGTTCTTTGTTTCAAACAAAACTTGAAATTCTACTTTGACTTTTTTATAGATTTAATTCCTTGGCCATGTTGTATCTGCCAAAGGCATCTTCGTTGATCCGTCCAAAGTCGAGGCTGTTCAGAAGTGGCAAACGCCTCGCAATGCCTCTGAAATCAGAAGCTTCCTTGGACTGGCTGGTTACTACCGGCGATTCATTAAGGACTTCTCAAAGATTGATGTGCCTCTCACGATGCTAACACGAAAGAATACGCCTTTCGTATGGGCGGATAAACAGCAAGAGGCATTTGAAACTCTGAAACAAAAACTCATTCAAGCGTCAATCCTAGCCTTACCAGAGGGCAATGATGACTTCATTGTCTATAGCGATGCATCTGGTACAGGTTTAGGCTGTGTCCTCATGCAAAGGGGAAAGGTCATTGCCTACGCTTCAAGGCAATTGAAAGATTATGAGAAAAGCGCACCAACTCATGATCTTGAGTTGGCTGCCGTTACCTTTGCATTGAAAATCTGGCGGCATTATCTCTATGGGACTCGGTGTCAGCTTTGCACTGACCATAAAAGCCTCAAGCGTCGATTTACTCAAAAGGATTTGAAGATGAAACAGCGTCGGTCCTTGGAGCTTATCAAGGATTATGATTGCGAAATCCTGTATCATCCGGGCAAAGCCAATGTGGTCGCGGATGCTTTGAGTAGAAAAGTCTATCCTGAAAAGTGTTGCTATGCCCTAACTCCCGTTGTGTTTTCTTCCGATCTTATCGAGAACATCAGATCTGCCCAAGATGAAGCATTGAAAGAAGAAAATATCTGTTCTGAAAATCTCAAAGGGCAACTTCAATTTCTATCTATGAATCAGTTGGGACTTCAATGTCTCAAAGGAAACCAAATCTGGATTCCTAAATATGGTTCAATCTGCAACAATCTTCTATCAAAAGCTCATCAGTCCAAGTTATCTATTCATCCTGGCAGCTCAAAGATGTATTTCGATCTGAAAGCTGATTACTGGTGGCCAGGAATGAAGAAAGACATCGGTCAGTTTGTTGAAAGCTGCAGAATCTATCAAATGGTTAAGGCAGAACATCAGAAACCCTTCGGGGATATGCAACCACTACCAGTTCCTGAGTGGAAGTGGGAGCATATAACTATGGACTTCGTCATGAAATTGCCTAAAACCAAGAGACAGCACGACTCCATCTGGGTAGTCGTGGATCGATTAACAAAGTCAGCTCACTTCATACCGATGAAAGAGACATACTCCCTTGATAGATTGGCACAGATGTACATCACCGAGGTTATTTCTCGTCACGGTGTGCCAAAATCTATCGTTTCTGATCGTGATAGTCGTTTCACTTCGAGATTCTGGAAAGCGCTGCAAGAGGGGATGGGTACTCGAATTTCCATGAGTACTGCTTATCATGCTAATGCAGATGGCCAAAGTGAACGCACTATCTTAACTCTCGAAGATATGCTCCGTGCCTTCGTTCTTGATCAGGGTGGTAATTGGGATGACCATTTACCTTTGGTCGAATTCTCATACAACAACTGTTATCATTCAATGATCAAGATGGCTCCTTTTGAAGCTTTATACGGACGAAAGTGCAGAACTCCCACCTGTTGGCGCGAAACAGGTGAATCACCTTTAGTAGGTCCTGCCCTTCTACAGTTGACTCATGAGAAGATTCAACTTGTCAAAAGGAACATTCTTGAAGCTCAAAGCAGGCATAAGTCATATTATGACAATCGGCACAGATCGATTAGTTTTGCAGTTAACGATTGGGTGACGCTGAAAGTATCCCCAATGAAGAATCTGTTAAGATTCATAAAGAGAAATAAGCTAGCTCCGAGATTCATCGGTCCGTTCAAGATCGTTGAAAAGATAGAGAATCAATCCTATCGTCTTGAATTGCCAACAGACCTAGCGGGAATACATCCTGGATTCCATGTTAGCCATCTACGAAAGAGACTAGCAGATGTAAGAGAAGTTCAAATACCACATGTAAATCTGCCAATTGATGAAAAGCTTCGAGTGGTTGAGGAGCCAGAATGTATTCTGGAC
Organism: Centrapalus pauciflorus; assembly: GCA_020465985.1. Taxonomy (NCBI): domain Eukaryota; kingdom Viridiplantae; phylum Streptophyta; class Magnoliopsida; order Asterales; family Asteraceae; genus Centrapalus; species Centrapalus pauciflorus. The sequence goes on from JAANYP010007500.1 coordinate 93,839, forward strand.
TCGAAGACCAAAAAGCTTCGCAATAAAGAAATACAGATGGTGGTCGTCCAGTGGAAACACCACAAGGGTTCGCATCAGTCCTGGAAATCAAAAGATGTCATGAAAGCTACCTATCCAAGTCTGTTCGAACAAAGCTAACTTCGGGGACGAAGTTTGTGCGTGGTGGAGCCCATTCTGTAACAACCTAGTCTGAACCGAACTTTAATTTCAGCATTTGAATTAATAATGTAATTTAATTACATTATTGGAATTGTAATTTAATTAATTAATGAAAATTATTAACTAAGTTAAATATTTATGTTTCAAATTATTTAAATGATCAAATAAAAGAGATGTAAAGTACAAAAGTGGAAGGGATTAATTTCATATAAAGCTAAGATGAAGTATATAAACTCAAATTAATGGTCATTTAACAACATTTAAGAAATTGACTCTCTCTCTCTCTCTCTCTCTCTCTCTCTCTCTCTCTCTCTCTCTCTCTCTCTCTCTCTCTCTCTCTCTCTCTACATACGGCTTCATCAACAAATCACCAAGAATCTCCATAAACTTGCAATAATTTGATGAATTAAAGACAAAGGAAGTTACAAATATCAACAATCAACAAGAAACTACAAAAAAATTGAGGTAAAATCCATTTAAATTTCGGTATTTCATGAGTTTGGTTCGGTTTTGTTGAAAAACCGAAACCCAAGATTATAATTCGAGATTTGTTGGTTGCATGTTCAAAACTTCAGTAGATAATCATGAATTTAGGTTATTAAAAGTTATAGAAACAAAAATCAGGGGTTAGATCGTCCAAGTAAGCAAGAAATTTAATTTTTGTGAAAATATGTGTTCTTGATAAAAAAATGCCTATTTTGGACTATTTTGGCCAAATGATTGTGTTAATTATAGGGAAAATTGTATAAAAACAACCCAATAATGATAATATAACAATATATTACATTGCATGTTAAAGAAAATGAGTTTAGTGAATTTTTGGTAAAAATCCGAATGAACACAAGATGAACACCAAGAATAATTTCTGGAAAATTTCTAAGTATAAGGATCCGAATTCGGTTGGGACCGAATTCGGATGGAATGACCATTTCGGATCTATTGAGGATCTACTTTGGATGCAGCCTAATTCGGATCCATTTTTTATCCTATGTTTCAGACCTGTTTCGGATAATGTATTTCGGATGACCTAAGTTCGGTCCAGAAGGTCCGAATCCGGATGACACAATTTTGATTAATCCGAACTTGGATGGAAGTGGTCCGAACTCGGATGACCCGAGTTCGGATGGTCCATTTCGGTTGCCAGGTATCCGGATAGTCCGAATTCGGATGATATTCTGATAAAATTAAAATCACAAATGAATGATTGATGAGTTATCAGTTATCAGAATCAGATAAAATAAAGATTTTAAAGCTAAAAGCTAATGATATAATATGATATAATTCTGGACAGGTTCAATTAAATTCTGAACAAAGATCTAAAGATTTAAAGAATTGAAAGCGGGTCACAGAATTGAAAAGAATTGACAGAGATCAGATAGACAAAGATTAAAGATAAAATCCTGAGATAACTCAGGTGGTGGATTTTAAATCTGCTTGATAAAGACCACAGAATCTGTGAATTATAGATATTCAGTTTTGCATGCTAGACTTCCGGTTGAGACATATTGTTGATGATAGATTATTTGACATTCATACTTGCTGAGCTGGATTGTGACCTGTGCACACCATGGTTCGGTGATGCCCTGTGGATCATGATAGCTATTTGACATATCATTCCGCATGACATTGTACTTACAGTTCATTTCAGATATTGCCATAAAATTATTGCTATCATGACTTTGATTACTATGCTTTCCTTATTGATCGCATCTTTGACATATTGATTCAGCTTAGCATGATTAGCCTTGTCGGTCTATTGTTCTAGACCTAGCTATGTCACCAGTTCTATTGAACTTGGTATTGATACTCCGATGTTCCCTCATGACGACCGCTGATAGCTAGCCCAGCATAAGTGGATAGCTTCCACTAAAAGCGTGAGCGTGGGCTGAACATCATCCGATTCTATGACTACTATGTCTCAATTATGAGTGGCTGTAGCGGCAGTCCAGACATATCACGCTTTGACCCATGATCCGATTGATTAATGCATGTAATCTGAAAATCTGTATTCTCACTAAGCTTTGCTTACAGATGTTGTTTACACTTTCTACAGGAAAAGATAAAGGAAAGTCACCTGCTGGACCTAGTTCATAGGTCTTACAAGAACAAGATTGAAGTTTTCTATAGACCACTACTCAACAAACCCTTCGGTACTGATTGGCAGATGATAATTGTGGTGGTCTGGGTAGATTTGATTTGAATGTATGATGACATGAATTAGATTAGTCTTGTGCCCTTTATAAGTTTAATTTGAAAATTGTAGTTCATACTAAATTCTGTATTAAACTTATCCTAATATTTTGTACTGTAATTTGAAATTTCCGCAATATAATTAATTTATCTTAGTTATGATTGATATCGTGTTGCAAGATGTGGGACTTAGACTCTGAGGACTGCCCCGTAAGGGGAGGTCTTCATATCAGACCATAGTGCATTGAAGTACCTTTTGAATAAAAAGGATGTCAAACCCAGACTGATAAGGTGGATTTAGTTGCTGCAAGAGTTTGATCTGGAGATACGAGATAAAAAGGGGTCAGAGAATGTGGTGGCTGATCATTTGTCAAGGCTGCTCACGTTGGTTCCAAATGCCGTTGAAGTGATCAAGGAATCTTTTCCTGATGAACAACTTTTATTTGTGTCTAAATTACCTTGGTTTGCTAACTTAGTTAATTACTTTGTGACAGGTAAGACATAAGTCATTGGACATCACAGCAGAGGAAAAGTTTCTATGCCCAAGCCAAGTATTATACCTGGGATGACTCTGATCTATTCAAGATTGGTGCTGATCAGCTTATTAGAAGATGTGTTCCGGAGACGGACTAACTTGATCCTTACTCATTGTCATAGTTTAGCATGTGGGGGGCATTTTAGTGCTAAGAAAACATCCCATAAAGTGTTAGACTGTGGTTTCTTTTGGCCATCCTTGTTTAAAGATGCATATGAGTATGTCAAGTAGGTGCCAGTAGGTTGGGGGATATACAGGAGAGATCAAATGCCCATGGTTCCCATATTAGAAGTAGAGATTTTTGATGTATGTGGAATAGATTTTATGGGTCCCTTTCCTGTTTCTTTTGGGTTTGAATATATTTTGGTAGCCGTAGACTATGTATCTAAGTGGGTTGAGGCCGAGGCAACAAAATATAATGACAACAAAGTGGTGTGCAAATTTGTGCAAATGAACATTTTCTCACGCCATGGGATTCCCAGAGCAATTATTAGTGATGGGGGAACTCATTTTAAAAATTTTCAGTTCCACATTTTGTTGAAACATTACGGGGTAACCCACTGTGTTGCCACTCCTTATCACCCACAGACGAGTGGTCAAGTTGAGGTGTCTAATAGGGAAGTCAAAAGGATTTTAGAAAAGATTGTTAAGCCTAGTCGCAAGGATTGGTCTTTGAGATTATATTATGCATTATGGGCTTACAGGACTGCTTATAAGACTCCCATTGGAATGTCACCTTATAGATTGGTCTATGGGAAGCCTTGTCATTTACCTGTAGAATTAGAGCATAGGGCCACTTGGGCAATTCGAAATGCTAACTTTGATATTGCTGATGCAGGTAAAATGAGGAAGTTTCAGCTGGCAGAGTTGGAGGAAATCAGACTGGAGGCATATGAAAGTGCAAGGATCTACAAGGAGAAGACTAAGCATTTCCATGATAAATGCTTAAGAAGGAAGACTTTTGCAACTGGTAACAAGGTTTGGCTTTATAACTCGCGTATTAAATTGTTTCCAGGTAAGCTGAGGAGTAAATGGACGGGACCTTATGAAGTTATTCATGTGTATGAGAATGGAGCTGTGGAAGTCAATGACCTTAAGCATGGACATTCTTTTACTGTGAATGGCCATAGGCTTAAGATGTATGTTGAAGGTCCTATTGGAACTGATGGTGATCAAGCAACTTTAATTGAGGTAGTGGCTCTCATAGAGCCAATCTATTCATCTCTGTAAGTAAAGCAGGTGCGAATTTTGTGGGTATATTCACTGCAAACCCTCACGAGACCAAACTCGTCTATCCAAGTAATTGGGTGGTTTAAAGGCTTGCTATACGTGCTAAGTATAGTCGTGTTCCCTACGAAAATGGTTGTTTTCGTATTTGTTTAAAGTTGTGTTTAGTTAATTTAGTGTGTGTTTTTAATTGGGAAATGAGCGGGAGTGGCCGTTGTTGAGCAAGTGGAAGTTGGAAAGTTTTTGGCCAAGTGTTGGATGAATTTGGAGTACCAGCGTCCTAGTAGGCGTTGGGGACGCTGAAGTTAATTATGAAACAGTGTGTGAGCGTAGGGCAGACGTTCCAGAAGGACTTCGGACGCCTTGGTAGCATTTGGGACGCCGAGGAGGACGCTGGGATGCAGTTCGAAGGGGCGCTTAAGCAAGCGGCGTCTAACTGGGCGTCCTAGACGCTGAAATAAATTATTAGACAGTAGGTAAGCGTTCTAGGGACGCTTATTTCCGCCGCACCGACGCTGGAGGCCGTCTTAGACGCTAGGTAGGACGCTCGTGCGAATTTTCATCATTTAAACCTCTAATCCGCGTCATTAACTCACACCTACCGTCCCTTTCTCTCTCTAAAACGCTCTCATCTCTCTTGCGAACGCTGAGCGGTTTCCACCATCGTTGTCGTCGTTTCTTGCCCACGTCTCACTGTCTGTCGATCAGGTAACCATCTCGAGTCATTCCTTGCATTTGTGATTTTCTTGCAGTTTTAGTGAACCGATTAGGGCTCTTTGTAGGCTTGTGTGCAATTCTTGACATTGTGTGTTGATCATGTGAGTATATAGTTACATTCTTCATATATTTCATGTATGTCTTGCACATTTGCGGTCTAGGGAAGCTAGGGTTCCTATTTTTGAAACTAGGGCTTGTTGGAAAGTTATGTGTAATGGGTTGAATGTGGCTTTGACTTGTAATAACTATTAATGTGTGTTCTTAGTGGTAGTTATGCATGCTTGTTCAAGGATCTATTGTGGATGTTCTAGCCTAGGAGTCATTTGATGGTCGTGTCCAAAGGGTTTCAAGAACCAAAGTGGTAACCTCCCCCTTTACAACTAAGTTGGGGAGGGGTGATCTATTGAGTAAAATGGATGGTGCACCGAGTAGTATGATGAGTGATTTTGAGGCATTAACAGTCAAAACCCACATCGGGTATAGTTTTTAGAGAGCAAAGGGCTTAGTTGATACTAGGTTGCATTGCATTCCCATTCACCACTCTAAATGAGCATTCATGGTGTTCACAATCCATCACTTGGTGCATATTCGTATCACTTTCTTTAGTCATGACTCGTGCTTCTGCCAAGAAGCAAAAGCAGGCTGCTACATCAAGTGCTAGGAAAAGAAACCGTCAAACAATCTCACCGACACCTTCACCGGAACGAGATGTGGAGCAGGAAATTGAGGTCTTTGAGATCGATTCTGATTTCAAGTTCCTGTTGGAGAAGGGTCTGCTCAAGGACGAGTTTAAGGATTATGGGGTGTTTGATGCGTTCGGCAGACTGGTAAGGATGTGGTATACCAGGACGCACTTAAGGAGTTCTGTGATTCAGTGAGGCGAAAGAGGGGGGACCCGCTAGCACCCATGACCTTGCATGCTTCGGTAGGGGGGCATGATATTGAGCTATCTGCAAAGCGACTACAGTTGATTCTAGGCTTTGATAACCCCACTTCCGCTGACGGAACCACACTAGAGCATGAGGTGTGGGATGAGGAGAGTCTAAAGGAAATCCCATTGGTCTCCCCTGAGATATGGCAAAGCTATCTAACCACTGTTTTCGAACTCACTCCAACCCAAGCAAAGTCATACACCGCACATGCATGTAAAGATCTCCGGCCCTTAGCCAAAGTTCTCTGGAAGCTCGTCCTTTATAATGTTCTCCCAAGGAATGCTGATACAACAAGCGTGAAGGTAAAGGAGATTGTTGTTGTAAACGCTTTGTTAACCGGTTCCCCTTGCATCTCGTTGAGGCACCTCGTGTTGGGTAATATTTGGAATTCTGTGCTATCGTCCAACCGTTCAGAGCTGGTCCATGCTAGGATGATTTCAGAGCTACTAGAGCTCATGGGTACCCTTCCACCAAATCCTCGATTCTCTGTTATTCCTGACCGTGAAAAGCATTTCACCAAGCAACTGTTCAGCCGTACCAAGTTCATCCGCGCTGGGGACAAGTCCATCATTCGAGACCTGATGAGTGGGTATGAAACCACTTTGGATAGGCCACGATCTCCAGTGCCCTCACCAGAACATGTTGTGGGGAAGTCCTCTTCTGCTACCACAGCTGCTGCACTAAAAGGGGTGAGGAAAAACTTGCTGGACCTCACCAATATTGTTTGCAAGTTACACAATCAGATGCAGCAGCAGGTGTTGCCCACGCTGGAGCTGACACGTAAGAAGGTGGACAAACTTTTCGAGATGGCGGAGGCTATGCAGACTGGTGAAACTTCTAGGGACGAGGCTGAGGTGCAGGTGGAGCAGATGCTGGCACGGGTGGAGCACAGTAGGAGGGAGAAGGCTCCCATGAGGGACGAGGATGCGGATTTGGTTTGATGGGGTGTTGTGTGTGTGATAAACAATGGGTTCTTTTGGTTTGATTTGGTCCTTTCCGCCGCCTGTGGCGATGAAACAATTGTCTGTACTTAACTCTTAACAATTTCTCTTCTTCTTTCCCCCTCCTTTTCTATGCAATGTTAGGGTACTGTTTGCTATATGCTTTATTTTGTGATGAGGACATCACTTCTCTCTAAGTTGGGGATGGGGTGTCCAAATTTTTCGATTTTTGGCAAATGCTTTACATATGGATGTGTGATAGGGAACCTTTTTGTGGACTGCAGGTTATATGTGTGCGAATGAATATGTTGATACTAACAAGTTCACCACTTTGGTTGTGTTGTTGTTATATTTCAGGTGCACCATGTCTGGATCCTCATCACAGAGAATGAAAAGCATAGCCAAAAGAAAGAAAACAGCACCAGCAACACCAAATGTTCGCCCTCCTGTCGTATGGGATCCAACCAAGTCATTGTCTGAACATGATGAGAGGATCAGAGCCGAGTTGTTTATGGAAAAATGGGGGGAAGACACGAAGTACATCTACGAGAAGAAGCTGGACAGAGATGAATTTGGCAACTATGATGTTGTGGAATTATTCAAGGCATTAGGATGGGAGAAGGTATTAGAGATGGGGGGGAGAGGTATTGTACCCATTCGTCGTTGCAGAATGGATGTCGAATATGAGGCTAGGAAGAGGAGTTGATGACTGCAACTATACACTGATTGGCAGCGTCGGCAACCAGGAAATTAGGATGACAGCTGCAGATTTGAGGGAAGTGTTTGCAGTGGACTCAGGTTGCATGAAGGACGGAGAAAGGCAAGCCTACGTGTACAGGACTGAAGGTTATTTGGCTGGAACGGGAATGATGTAGTTTGAGGTTTGGCAGAAAAAGATGATGGCAGCTTTTGATCTTCAGAGGGAGCAGGTATCTAGGTACAATGATTTTAGGAGAAGTGACTTGCAGCCGATGGCAAAAGTACTCCACAAGATTGTGATCACAAATATTCTACCAAGGTCTGGGGATCTTAGCAAGGTGAGGTTGAAGCACGTGAGCATCATGCATGCCTTGTTGACAGGAGAGGAGCCACTGTCCTTTGCCTGGGTCGTGATGGATGATCTGTGGAATATGTACAACACAAGGGAGAGACGTGTGATACCTCATATGTGGTTGCTATCTAGGTTTTTGCAAGTGAAAGGTGCGATGGCTGAGACTACCCCAGCTAGGTTCATTAAGGAGAGTAGTTTATGGATCAAAGTCAGCTCAATGAAGGATATAATACTGAGAGAAGCAGACGACGGGTATGAGATCTATGACACCGAGTAGAAGAAAGGGGTAGTGACACCGTACCCGGAAGAGGAGAGGACAGAAAGGCAACAGAGCAGAGCTGTCAGAAGAGGTGAACCAGGAAATCTGAGTAACATTGTGCAGATGTTATCTAATTTGAGCACAGAGGTGACTGGCATGAGGAATGAGCAGCGAGAGAGGTGGCAAAGGCAGGATGGATTAATGGAAGCATAGCAGAGGTAAATCAACTGGTTGCAGTCGGAACTAGGAGCACAAAGGAGGCAATTGGATGACATCTACCTGGGTGTGAGGGCTGGCACGTTCATGAATGCCTACTTATACAGCCAGCAGTGGCAGTATGCTGATGAGATGAGGCACTACGCTGATTATAGGGCTGAGCTGCCCTACACACAATTTGAGAGGTATCAGGCTCCAAATTATGAAACTATTGCGAGGGGCATGGGCAATCCAGTGTTACATCCTGCATTGGCACCTGTTGGGAAATAGTTTAAGTATGTTCAAACTGTTAGTTAGACTTCTCAGACTGTTAGTAGATTTTTTATGTAAATCCAAAGTTCATGCTGCTAGTTGAAGAAACTCGAGCTGCTAGTGTAAAAGTTCAAGCTGCCAGAGCAAAACAACTCAAGCTGCTCTGCTCATGCTGTCAAGTGATTCAAGCTGCTCAACAGTTTCATAAACAGAAAGTGCTGATTTTCAGGAAAAGATATCTACATGAAGATTCCAGCATATCTACTATCAGAGAAGTCATCATTCGTCAAGGAAACATATCAAGAAGCAATATAAATTGATAGAATAGGTCTTTCTATTGTATAGGAGTTTTTTTTGCATATTTTGAGTCTGTAATTGCTTTATTGATAGAGTTTTCATAAGCCTCTAAGGTTGTAAAACCCTAAGAACAGTCTGTGTTCTTCGTCTAATCAAACAGATTAGAGGTGATTGTAATCATTGAATTCAGCAATACAAACAGTCTTGATTACTTCTTGTGTGTTTATTCATTGTTGATTCTGAAAGTTTTTGTTAAAATAATTAAGTGTTATTCCGCAAACTTCTTGATTAAACTTTGATTCAAAGCAAGATTATTGATTTATACTCTGATAATCAGTTAGTCTTGGTAATTCAGTTTTAGATCTTGACAAGTGGTATCAGAATCTGTCCTTCAGCTGCTTCATATGGATCTATTTGGTCCAACATCTGTTTTGAGTTTGAATAAAAGAGCTTACTGTTTAGTTATTGTTGATGATTTCACCAGATTTACTTGGGTTTACTTTCTTAGGTCCAAAGATGAAACTGCTGAACTAGTTAAGTCTTTTATCCTTAAGATAGAAAACCAATCCAATTCCAAAGTTAAGGTGATAAGATCAGACAATGGAACTGAATTTAAAAATCACATTCTGAACAGTTTCTGTGAGTCCAAAGGCATTGCTAGACAATATAGTGCACCAAGAACACCACAGCAAAATGGTGTAGCTGAAAGAAAGAACAGAACATTAATTGAGGCTGCTAGAACAATGCTAGCTGATTCAAATCTGCCAATGACTTTCTGGGCAGAAGCTGTTAATACAGCCTGTTATGTTCTGAATAGGGTTCAGGTTGTCCAATCACAAGGGAAAACTCCCTATGAGTTATTCCATAACAGAAGTCCCCTAATAGCTTTCTTCAAGCCTTTTGGATGCCCATGTACTATCCTTCACACTAAGACACACTTAGGGAAGTTTGAAAGTAAAGCTGAAGAAGGATTCTTTGTAGGATACTCAATTCAAAGCAAAGCCTATAGAGTATAAAACAGTGTGTCTAAAACCATTGAAGAAAGTGCCAATGTTGAATTTAATGAAAATACTGCTAATATCAAAGGCACTGGTCCTGATTGGTTGTTTGATTTAGATTCACTAACAAATTCTCTGAGCTTTGTTGAGTATACTGCAGAAGCTGATGCATACAGGGTTGAAGCTGCTAACACAAATTCTCATGCTGCCAATACAACTTCTCAAGCTGTTGGCTCAAAGGTTCAGACTGCTGCAGATTCAACAAGTTGGGATGATTACACCACTTTACCACTTCTGTCTTGTGATCCTCCAGGGGTCCTGAATGCTCAACATGATGCAAATCTAGATACTGAAGTGTCACTCCCAAGTTCTGAGAGAACAGCTCCAACACAAAGGGACACAGTCCCAGATTCAAGTCAAGTTGTTCCTGAAGCTGCTCCTTTCACTGGTCCTGATGGAGATGATACAAATCTTGGATCCTCTTTTCAGACTGAGAGAGAGCCTACACTAAGGGTTCACAAGTATCATCCTCTCAATCAAATACTGGGTGATCCAAGCACTCCTGTACAAACAAGGAAAATGGTTCAAAATGAGACTGCTGCTGCTGAACAAACAGTTTCTGAATTCAGCCTAGCTGCCTTTGAGAATGCCTGTTTCATGTCTCAACTAGAACCTAAAAAGGCATCAGAAGCATTAAGAGATTCATCCTGGATTGAGGCTATGCAAGAAGAGCTTCTACAGTTCAAAATTCAGAATGTATGGACTCTGGTGGATCTTCCTAAAGGTAAGAGAGCAATTGGTACAAGATGGGTGTTCAGAAACAAGAAAGATGAGAGAGGGATAGTCATCAAGAACAAAGCAAGACTAGTAGCACAAGGGTACACTCAAGAAGAAGGCATAGATTATGATGATGTATTTGCTCCAGTAGCAAGAATTGAAGCCATCCGACTATTTTTGGCTTATGCAAGCTTCAAAGGATTTAAAGTGTATCAAATGGATGTCAAGTCTGCTTTCCTGTATGGGACAATTGACGAGGAGGTATATGTGTGCCAACCTCCTGGTTTTGAAGACTACAAGTATCCAGACAGGGTGTACAAGCTAGACAAGGCTCTCTATGGTCTCCATCAAGCCCCCAGAGCATGGTATGACACTCTGTCATCATACCTTCTACAGAATGGATTCAAGAGAGGCACTCTGGACAAAACACTTTTCACCAAGTCTATCAAAGATGAGATTCTGCTTGTCCAAATCTATGTTGATGACATCATCTTTGGTTCAACCAATGATGGTTTGTGCAAAGAGTTTGAGGCTTTAATGCACAAAAAGTTCCAAATGAGCTCAATGGGAGAACTCACTTTCTTTCTAGGATTACAAGTTAAGCAGAAGCCTACAGGTCTCTTCATAAGCCAATCAAAGTATGTGAAGGACATACTGGACAAATTTGGATATCAAGACACCAAAGCTGCAAGCACTCCAATGGATCCTCATAAGCAGCTTCATACAGAAAAAGATGGCATAGATGTGGATATTCATTTATACAGATCTCTTATAGGATCTCTTATGTATCTAACATCTTCCAGACCTGATATCATGTTTGCTGTCTGTGTGTGTGCTAGGTTTCAATGCTCTCCAAAGGACTCTCACTTGGTTGCTGTTAAAAGAATCTTTAGATACCTTAAAGGCCAACCACACTTAGGCCTATGGTATCCTAAAGACTCTCCCCTTGTACTAACTGCTTATTCTGACAGTGACTATGGTGGATGCAACATTGACAGGAAATCCATAACTGGTGGATGTCAATACTTAGGAGCAAGATTGGTCTCTTGGCAATGCAAAAAGCAAACAACTGTGTCCACATCATCCACTGAAGTAGAATATGTAGCAGCTGCAAGCTGCTGCTCCCAGGTAATGTGGATTCAAAATCAACTAAGAGACTATGGTATGAATTTCTTATTCACTCCTATTTATATTGACAACTCAAGTGCAACCAGCATTGTGCAAAACCCAGTGAAATTCCCAAAAACCAAGCATATAGAAATCAGATTTCACTTTATCAGAGATTGTAATGAAAAGAAGTTAATCCAAGTTACCAAAATACATACAGATGATCAGTTAGCTGATCTATTTACAAAACCTTTTGATGTAGGAAGATTCACTTTCCTAGTATCAAATATTGGTATGGTAAACATGGATTAATTAGTTTTCATTACTATCTACTCAGTATGCTTATTTAAGGGGGAGACACTGTTTCATTGAAAAGATACATAATTTTAAACTAACAGCATGATATTTTCTCATGCTGCTAGTTCATTTTCTCGGACTGCTAGTTATTCACTTGATCTGTCAAAGTGTGCAGGGTATTTAGGTAATTCTTTAATGTGTGTGCGCGGGACCCAACCTTTTCAAAACCTTTAAAGGTCCCAGTTTCGTTCAGTTGTAACTACCAGTTACAAAATTTCTTCCACGGCCTTCCTTTCTCTCTGAACGATTCACACACACATCTTTGCAAAACCCTAAACCCTTCGTCTGATCATCAATGGAGTTTGTTAAGGAACACAACTGTCTTCCCTACTCGCTACAACATTCAGACCTTCAACCGTTCCATGACATGATGGACTTTCTACGACACTCTCATATCCATCATGCACTCCATATAAACCCCACCATTTACATATCGCATATCGAACAGTTCTGGCATCATGCCACTGTTCAATCCATAAATGAAATTCCTTCTATAATATCAAAGATTGATGGCACTCCCATCACCATTACTGAGGAATCCATTCGAAGCCACTTGCATCTTCAAGATGCCATAGGTATAACTGACATAACTCTTGATGCTTTACATACAGGTCTTTTTAATATAGGTTATAGGGGTCCTGCTGATTCTTTTACTTTCTTAAAAGCCCATTTTTCTCCTAAATGGAAATTTCTTGTACATATTATTCAGCAGTGCATAAGCCCCAAAAGAACTGGTTGGTCTGAATTTTCTTCTAATATTGCCACTGCCTTAGTGTGCTTTTCAACAGGCCAACGGTTCAATTTTTCTAACATGATTTTTCAGGGGATGTTAAGGCATCATTCCCTAAAGAGTGGGAAATTTTTGATGTATCCTAGATTTTTGGCAGAAATCATTGCACACACTTGCACAACTTCTCATTCATATAAACGGATACATGTTTTCCACAGGCACTCACTATTCTCTATAAAGAGACTTTTGAAACATAGTGCCAATTTTTTGAGTGTTGATGTTCCATTGCCTTCTGCAATGATGAACATCATTCCACAACACAGAGGAGAGGGTCCTGAGCAGGCTCAGCCTATCATCACTGCTACACCCCCAGGACCCCAACCCCCTCCTCATGATACACAACTTCCTTCTGATCCTTTTGAACAGCCAATTCGCCCACTCAAATTTCTATACAAAAGGAAAAGGGGACAAGGAGCTCCTTCCTCCTCCTCCCATAGAAAGAGTCATATATCCCTGTGCAGGAGGACACTTCTGCACAGAATATCCAAAGGGAACCAATTGAGGAAACTCCCATCCTCACTCAGGAGGTGAACATCTCTTCAGAGATTGTTCATATGGGTTCTGTGGCTGGCACTACTGCTGTTTCTGCAAAAGAGACACAGGACAGTGCCAACATCTCTAAGACCACACCCATGGCAACAGCCTGTGTGCAAACACAAGCTGGAAGTCCCCAGAACCAAGAACAGAGGGGCCCAGAAGTTTCTACTTCTGGTATTCATGTCAGTGATAGATCACAAGCACCTCAGGTGTTTTCTGATCTTGAGACTAGTCTACAACTAATGCTCTTGACGGATCCCAAGCTGAAACCTGTTGTAGCCATGTTGGAATATCAAATGTCCATCATTGCTGCATAGGGGGCTCAAATTTTTGCACTCAAGCAGGCAGAGGCGGCTCAGAATAAAAGAATGGATTATCTTCACAAGGGGTTCACCCTCTGTGGAAATAAAATCATGAAATTAGAGCAGATGATTCAAACCCAAGGGGCAAAGGTTGTAGGTCCTTCTGACCAAACCAATGCTTCCAAAAAGGGGGAGAATCAGGAGGTTCCCAAGTCATTCCAAGCAGCTCCAACAACATCAGTCCAAGCAGCATCAATAGTCCCATCTTCTAGGCTAGCAGTCCCAACAGCTTCTCAAGCTGTTAGCCTAGAAACTCAAGCTGCTGCCCCAAAAGCAACTGGAGTTGTTCTAAGGGAAAGAGTTCAAGCTCCATCAAGTACAGTCCAAGCAACATCTTCTTCTGCAAAAGACAAGGGCAAGGGCATCCTTATTGAATCTCCAAAGCACAAATTCTCATCCAAAGAAGCCCAGATTGCCTTTGATGCTGAAGTTGCCAGAAAATTGGCAGAAGAAATAGACAAAGAATTAGATCAGCAAGCCCAGCCCCCAATAGATGATGATGAGACATTAGGTGATTACCTAAAAGGGTTTGTGGGCAAACAAGATGAAAAGAAGAGAAAGATGCCAACAGGGCACACCAAGGCTGAGCACAGAAGATTCTTAATCAATTTTGCCTTTGCAGCAGGTATTCCAAAGAAAATGGCTCAGTCCATGACTACTGAAAAGCTGCAGGAGATACATGATAAAGAAATGGAGAAAAGAAAGAAAACAAAAGTCTCCCAAGAAGTACAACCATCCCAAAAAGTCCAACCATCAAAGAAATCAGTCCAAACAGAAGCTGCTGCCAGTGAACCTGCTCCCACTGATCAAGCTGTTACTCCTTCATCTGATCCATCATCAGAAGCAAAGCTACATCAGGTTAAGAGGGTGCTATTTGAGCAACAACTGCAAAAGGCAATGGAGATAGAGAAGCTGATTGATCAGCATGATTTTACAAAGCCTCTGATTAATTACTGGTATGCTAAGTCACTGGATGAAAGAGATTTAAGGGTCAAGTTTGTAATAAGAAGAGAGTCTGGACCAGAAGAAGAGTTTGATACATTCTAGCAAATGGTTCAGAAGTTGACCAGGGATGAGCTAATAACGATGTATAATATAGGGTCTGTTACTCAAATTAGATCTGCTCTACCACAAGTGAAGCAACTTATCAGAGATCTAAGTTCAGTTGTTGACCCTGAATTTGCAAAGAAAGAGATAGAAGATGCTGAGAAGAAAGAGAAAAAGATCAAGCAAGTTGATCTGTTTGTCAAGTCAAGGACATACAGAATTAAATTCACAGATGGGTCTGGTATTTTCTTTAATCTCGAGTTTTATAGTTTTTCAAAAGATATGCTGCTCCAAATAAAATCTGTTAGGATATCTTGTGATAAAGAAGAGATGAAGAGAGAATTTTTGAAGGCTATAGATCAGAAACTTGCACAGTTATAAGTTTTTGAAAGCCTTGGTTTGTATATAGCAGTTTACTTATTCATTTCCATTTTTTTTTGTATAGAACTTAAAGTCTTGTGTAAAGAATTTAAGTTAGGGGGAGATTGTTGGGAAATAGTTTAAGTATGTTCAAACTGTTAATTAGACTTCTCAGACTGTTAGTAGATTTTTTATGTAAATCCAAAGTTCATGCTGCTAGTTGAAGAAACTCGAGCTGCTAGTGTAAAAGTTCAAGCTGCCAGAGCAAAACAACTCAAGCTGCTCTGCTCATGCTGTCAAGTGATTCAAGCTGCTCAACAGTTTCATAAACAGAAAGTGCTGATTTTCAGGAAAAGATATCTACATGAAGATTCCAGCATATCTACTATCAGAGAAGTCATCATTCGTCAAGGAAACATATCAAGAAGCAATATAAATACATAGAATAGGTCTTTCTATTGTATAGGAGTTTTTTTTGCATATTTTGAGTCTGTAATTGCTTTATTGATAGAGTTTTCATAACCCTCTAAGGTTGTAAAACCCTAAGAACAGTCTGTGTTCTTCGTCTAATCAAACAGATTAGAGGTGATTGTAATCATTGAATTCAGCAATACAAACAGTCTTGATTACTTCTTGTGTGTTTATTCATTGTTGATTCTGAAAGTTTTTGTTAAAATAATTAAGTGTTATTCCGCAAACTTCTTGATTAAACTTTGATTCAAAGCAAGATTATTGATTTATACTCTGATAAATTCAAATCAGTTAGTCTTGGTAATTCAGTTTTAGATCTTGACAGCACCGTTTCATCAACCTCCATCCACACCTCAAATTCGAGATCAACAAGGTTTTGCAGCCTACTTCAGTGGCATCTTTGGGCCACCATCATAGACGAGAGGACACTCTACTGCCTGGTACTTTAGTTTCATTTCCGTTTGTTTAAATTATTGCAATTCTAGTTTTAGCGGCTTTCTAGGGTGTTTAGTTTATTTTTGCAAATGTGTGTTATAGTGGTAGTATCATGCTCATTCCTTAACTGCTTGTGCATGAATTGTCCTGTGCAAAGTGTGAAAATAAGAGTTCAAGAGGGGGTAAGCATAGTGGGTTTGATAGCTTAAAAAGGAAGTAACTTTTGGGTTGATGAAAGGTGAATGTGATAGAATTAGAGTGTTTAGCATAGGAGATATTGGTCAAATTCTTCTTTAATGAATCTTGGGTATTGATGGCAATAAGGGGGAGAGTAATGTATGCATTGCACAGCAAAATAAAAAGAAGAAAATAAAGAAAAAAAAGAAAAAAAAGGGGGTTTGAATAAGCTAACATGTGGCCTAGTAAGTTCGGGAAATTACGTCTGTGGGGTACCGTCATACCTAATCACCTAAGACCATCTGGTTTGGGATTGATTGACCCAACTCCCATTACGTGGACTTACTAGAAAGTCATGATTGCAAGTGTTAGTATAAACTCGAAAGAAAATTAAAGAGCAGAAAAGTGCTGAATATAAAGGGTGCAATTGGGCTTTAAGTGAGGCAACTCATAACCTTGAGCTAAAAAAATCAATGTCTAAGGATCTATTGTGAGGAAAGGGTCCATAGTTTGAACATGCTAGCATATGAGTTCTATCCATTCACTGTTTTTCTCATGTCGCGAGTTCACATTTTTAAGGTTAGAAAACTCAGATGTTCAATTCTTTTGTCTCTGTTTTGATGCCTTGTTCGGGACGATCAAGGTGTAAGTTGGGGAGGTTTGATCAGTGATATAAATCACTTCTATTTTTATGTGTTTTTGCTGTGTTTTAATGTGTAAATGTAATAAAATTGGTACTGCTAATGTAAGTTTTATGATTTCAGTTGCTTGGCAAGAAAGTAAGCAAATGGTGGCTGGAGTGTGGAATTCGTGCAGGGCGTCCCAGCGGGCGTCCCAGACGCCGGAGTAGCGTCCGAAGTACAGCATTACAGAGCCTGGGCGTCTGAGACCTTGGATGCGGCGTCCTACCCAGCGTTTCAGACGCTGGTGCGGCAGTTGCTGAGAAGATTACGTTTTTGAGGAAGACGGTTACCACAATTCAGGGGTTTGCAATTTTGGAGTTACACACACAGAAAGGGAGTTCTAGGAGGCGAACCAGAGGAGAAAAACAACGAGAATCAAGAAGGGATCAAGCATTTGGCGTCCAATCTATTGTATTTACACATTATTGGTAGTTTGAATGTTTTCATCTATGTTTATCATTGTTAGCGTGCCAGTTCAAGCTATGCTTGGCTAAATACTTTGTGGCGTTTGTTCTTAAGTTTGCATACTATGGTGTGAATGAATGTTTAATTAATTTCAGTTTCCATTTGTGCTAAAAGGGGTTGTGGATCTTATATATGAATGAATGAATAGTTGTAATCAATGGGTATTGTATATAACAGGGTATAGTGATATCATTAGTTGTGCCAACTCATTAAAACGGGGAAGACAATTAAAAGAGTTGCATACTTTGTCTTAAGAGTATTTGTTGTGAAAGCTAATTCGTTTATCTGGAAACTGCTGATTGGATTACATTTGCATGAATGAACTTGAATGAGCAATGAGTGTATCTGGAACGGTTGATATCCATGTCATTGGTTGTGCCTACTTTCTATAGGGGAGGAAGACAACTAATAGAGTGGTATACGTTGTCTTCAGAGCATAAATTGTAATTTCACATTCAGTCATGTAAATGGTATCCGTGACATTCTGAATCGCCATAGTATGTATAACAAGAGAGCAAGCACCCTCTCTCCTTCAGTGAAACTTCTTTAATTCAATTCTTGTGTGTTGCATTGCGACAATAGTAATTTACATTAGAAAATTAACTCATAGAAAATGATTTCAATTCTAATCCAAACAGTCTCCGAAGCTAGTTTAGCGACCTGACTTTTCCTGTGGATTCGATCCCACTTACACTATCTATATAGTGTTTCTGGGTTATTTTTGATACTCATACGACTGGGTCCATCAAAATGGCGCCGTTGCCGAGGAATGACAGCGCTTGTTAAAGTAGTTTTGGATTAACCGTTTCTGTAAATATCCTTGTTCATAGTAATTAGTTAATTCTGTTTTATTTTAGTTAATTTTCAGTATTTTCATTTTCTTTAACATTCTGAACAGCAAAGTTTAGAATCTTCACGTGTGTGTATCTCAGGTATATGCATACTCGTTATTCAGGGCGAACTTCTCCATTGCAACACGAGACAGAGATTGAAAGGACTGCTCGTTCATTGAGGAAGTTACATAGAGGTTACATAGTGGTAATCCAAATACACTGGAGACATCTGATTCAGAAGAGCAATCTATACATTTAGAGGAACCTGATAGTGATACTGAACTCAACGTAGACATGGGAGATGACAGGAGGACTGTGGAGTCCCATTACAGACCGGGTGATGTTCCTGATATGTCACCGATTCAATATCCTGAAGTTGAGAATGAGCTGGAGATAAAGACTAATTTTTCAGCATCATTCCTCAGTTTCATGGAACGAAGAGTGAAGAGCCGTATGATCACCTAGCCGAATTCTCAGCTATTTGCAAGGCTAACAGAGTGCAAAGATTACCCGTGGAGACTCTCAAGTTAAGATTGTTCCCTTTTTCTCTTAAGGACAAAGCTAAGCATTGGTTCACTTCCTTACCAGCAAATAGTATCCATACTTGGGAGGAGATGAAGAGAGCTTTCCTCAACGAGTTTTATTCGATTAGTAAAACCACTGAAAAGAGGAATAACATTATTGGTTTTAAACAGAAGCCGGGGGAGCAATTTCATGAGGCGTTTGAGCGATTGAACGAGATGTTGCGGGCATGTCCACATCATGAGGTACCCAAGTGGATGTTGGTGAAGAACTTCTTTGATGGTATTAGCCATGAGAGTAGAAACATGATCACAGCAGCCTCGGGGGGTACATTTTTTTGCTAAGGATGATGAGGCATGAGAATTATTATCTCAGCTGGCTAAGGGGTCTAGGTGCTTGCTTCAACCCATGACTCTTCTGAAGTCTACACACATAGTCTTCTTTGCCTTTAACCTGAAACCCTTCAGGCTGCTCCATGTAGATTTCTTTATCCAATTCACCGTGAAGGAAACCTGTCTTGACATCCATTTGCTCAACCTCAAGATCAAGGTTGGCTGCTAAACCAAGAAGAACTCGTATAGAACACATCTTCACGACTAGAGAGAAAATCTCATCAAAATCGATCCCTTTTCTTTGACTGAATCCTTTGACCTAGCTTTATATATGCGATGTGAAGTAAACTCTTCAGTCTTCACCTTGTAAACCCACCTGTTCTTCAAAGCGTTCTTGCCTTTAGGCAACTTCACCAATTCAAATGTGTTGTTCTTATACAAGAAATTCATCTCATCTTGCATAGCTTCAACCCACTCCTTTTTGTGCTCATCTTCCATGACTTCTGCATAACACTCTGGCTCCCCTTCATCAGTAAGTAAAACATACTCACCAGCAGAATATCGTGTGGAAGGATGACGATCTCTCGTAGACCTTCTGAGTGGAACAAAAGGAGGCATATCTGGTACCGGTAACTTTGGAGCATCAATATCATCAGTACTGTGATCATTAATAAAAACACCATCTTCATCAAGTGACTCAACACGTCGAGGAGGAACTGGATCCAAATCAGTAAGATCATCATTATGTTGAGGAATTGTCTCTGTCTTCTCAACATCATTTAAAGTTTGATCATCAAAAAATACAACATCTCGGCATCGTACAAGCTTCTTATGAATGGGATCATACATCCTGTAACCGAACTCATCTTGGTCATACCCCAAGGAATACACATGGCTTAGTCTCCACATCAAGCTTTGACCTTTCATCTTTGTGAACGTGCACAAAAGCCTTGCATCCAAAGACCCGTAAGTGACGGTAAGAAACATCTTTGCCACTCCAAACCCTGTCAGGAACATCAAAGGAACACAAGGAGTTAGATAAATAACATGTACCGCCGTATTCAAAGCTTCACCCCAAAATGTATTTGACAACCCTGCATGAGAAAGTAAGCATCTAACTCGCTCCATCAATGTTCTGTTCATCCGCTCTGCTAAGCCATTCAACTGTGGTGTCTTCGGAGGAGTCTTTGGTGCCGAATGCCACGATCTCTCCAGTAAGCATCAAATGGCCCAATGTATTCACCACCATTATCTGTCCGAATACACTTGAGTTTCTTCCGAGTTTGTCTCTCAACTGAGGCATGAAACTGCTCAAACACGTCCAATACTAGATCTTTAGATTTCAAAGTATAAACCCAAACTTTTCTCGAATGATCATCGATGAATGTGACAAAATACGAGCATCCACCAAGCGTCCTAGTCTTCAAAGGACCACAAGCATCGGAATGAACTAGATCAAATATACCTTCTTTCCTTTAAGGAGGATGACTTTTGAACGACACTCTGTTCTGTTTACCTGCTAGACAGTGAGTTCTTCAAGTGTATATCATGCACATCGGATAATACTTTCTTCTTTGACAACAAGACCATGTATTTTTCACTCATATGACCAAGTCTCTTGTGCCATAAAATCAATCATGTCAGCATTCTCCACTGCATTAACAACGCTTTTGGAGATTTTCGGATGTGCTAAATATAACTTTGAGAATCCTTTACCCCTTGCCACGATCAAAGAACCACGAGTGAGTTTCCATAAACCATTACCAAAGAAGTTGTTGGAATTTTCGTCATCAAGTAAGCCTGTAGAAATCAAATTTAATCTCATATCTGGAACATGCTTTACATTATGTAAAACCAACTCCATTCCAGTATCAAACTTTAAGTAGACTTTCCCAATACCAACAACCTTTGATAGCCCATTATTACCCATCTTGACATCCCCAAAGTCACCTGAGTGTATGATGAATAATAATCTTTTCGTGATGTAACATGACACGAAGCTCCATTGTCAATAACCCAACTCGAATCATCATGAGCAAGGTTTACCATATCGTCATCACAAGTCTTCGGTAGTAGCATTCACCTAAGCATTAGCATTGTCATTACCACCGTCATCTTTACTGTTATTATTCTTTTGATTGTTATGGTTGCCCATTTTCTTCTCTGCAATAACGTATTGTATGCCCCTTTCTACCACAAAGCTTCTACGGTGTTTATCTCTATTACTCGGACCTTTACTTTGACTTCTCCCCCTTCTTTGTAACCAATACATCTGACTGTGAAGAGGAACCTTGTGACTTTCTTCTCATCTCTTCATTTAGAACACTGCCTTTAGCTAGTTCCATGGTGATAACACCGTCGGGTGCGGAGTTGGACAACGATGTCCTAAAAGTCTCCCAAGAATCTGGTAAAGTGCCAAGGAGCCATAACCTTGAATCTCGTCTTCAAATTTGATTCCCACATCATGGTACTTTAAACTCATCATCTGCTTAATCAAGAACAATTTATTATTCCCTGTCTTTCGAGAATATAATTGTTCAAGTGTATTCCACAACGTACGAGCATTGGTCTCCCCACTGATATGGTTCAAAACATTATCATCAACACATTGCCTAATATACCCACAGACCTGACTATGCAAAATATTCCATTCCGGAAGTGTTTTATCACCGGGTCTATCGGTAGTAAACACTAGCAAGTAATAATCTTTCACATAAAGAAGATCTTTCATCTTCCCTTTCCAAACATGGTAATTTGAACCATTTGAATTTATCATACTACTTGTATTAGCTTCCATCGTTCAAACAAGTTCAATCCAATAAACAAAACCTAAAGCTCTGATACCAATTTGATGGGAAAACAAGGCGCACAACGGTATACTAAATTGCGGAATTAACTTTCGTTTGGCAAAATTTCCCTACTTGAATGAACATGTGAGGAAGCGAACAAATAGGGCATACAAAATGCAACTTCAAATAAGCCCCAAATAACTAGTAAATGCAAGAAATCAAGCAACACACGAGACAACGATATAAAACGAGATGGTAAAAACCACGGGACCACTTTGGCCGCTTAATCCACTACCACCAACAAGATAGTAATACAAAGTCTTCTCTAGATGTACTAGAGGCATACAAAAAACATCATACACTTGGAAACAAAGCACATCAAGATGTATGGCAATAAAAAGAACAAAGTTGAGAAAATATCACCCAAAAAACGCTACTTTACTGGCCACGAAATCTCGATCACCGGACCTCAAAAAAACAATCATGTAGGCACAGATGCTACAAAGCTCCTGTTCAAAAATCGTTATGATCCGACCGTTCAATCTCCGGGAAACGATGGATTTATGCTGCAGTGCAGAAAAATCCGAAAATAGCCGAAGGTTTCTTTCTCTCTTTTCTTCTCTCTACTTTTCAGCTCTCTCTCTCTCTCTCTCTCTCTCTCTCTCTCTCTCTCTTTTGTATATTCAGATGATGGTGGCTGGGCCCTTTTATTTAACTCCTTAAAAAAATAAAACCCTAAAAGGCTTGGTAATGGGCTTTAAAAGTGGGCTTCCTCATTGGGTCAAAATGAGAAAAACCCAACAGTTCATAAATCGTAGTAGAATATCCCGTCATTTAAGTTGTGTAGTAGGACTAATGAATACTCCACATAATTGATGCTCCCAATGGAAAATTTACCCAGTCACTGTATGTAGTTAAAGCACAAGTTAAAATAGCAAAGATAGATAAGACTTGTTTTTAGTTTGAAATGTCTAGAGAGGTTTAAAATTTAAAAGAACTTTTTCACATTGACCTTATGGTCCCACTTCTACAAAATACTGAACTAGAAACTTATCATGGACAACAAGTTCATCAAGTTTCAAGTTCTTCATACATGGCACACTTATGGCACCTAAGCTGTATCTTTTTGCTTCTGTTTTTATGGGTTTTTCTTTCTTCCTTTTGTAAGCTTGTGAAAGGTTGAAAGATTTTACGACATGGGTTTGTTCTCTTGTTTTGGTTTGAATATAAAACTATAACAATTACATAGTGTGTGGGTGTTCCACATATATAGGGGTGGACCTAATTTATTACCATAAGTGTTACTCGACACCAATAAATTTATAAAATATTAAGTTACTTATGTATCAAAATTCGAGTGACACTTAGGATTTTTTTTTAGTGACACTTAAGAAAAATACATAAAAGTATTATATACAAATCTAATATATATTTGTTGTTTTTATTACCCAAGTTTATTGAAATAAAATTGAGTTTTAATCATAAAGATTTAAAAGAAAAAAAAAGCCCAATAGATTTTAAAAAGAAGGGAGAAGAAACAAATAATCAGCCCAAAACATTTAAAAAAAAAACAAAACATATTATTATTTATTAATTTTGTGTTGGCAACCCGTTTCGATGACCCAATTCATCTTAGAAAAAATTTCAAAATTTTAACTACTAAATTTACTAAAAATAAAATTGATAACAAAAATTCCTAGATCCACCCCTTCACATGTATATATAAGCCACGTTACACGCACGCACGTGATTACTGATTCACATGTAGCTATTGTAGTTTGGTAGTGGAGAATGCCAATTAAACAAACATGGGTAAGCGCTAGGCTAAGTTGTGAGTTTATAAATTGGTGACGTGACCACTAACTTGTTTCTTTACCTCTTAATGAAGTAGG
This sequence comes from Centrapalus pauciflorus, assembly GCA_020465985.1. Taxonomy (NCBI): domain Eukaryota; kingdom Viridiplantae; phylum Streptophyta; class Magnoliopsida; order Asterales; family Asteraceae; genus Centrapalus; species Centrapalus pauciflorus. The sequence goes on from JAANYP010007500.1 coordinate 117,549, forward strand.
GATGTCAATTTTGAACGTAACGATCAAAAATGATTTGTAGTAAAAAAATATACTAAAACATAATTTTTATAAAAAATAAAATTCTAGAAAATAATGCATTAAACAAATTATTTTATGAAAAGAATTTTAAAATTATGTTAAATTTTTGTCTTTTAGTCAACAATCTGTTTGCTAGAATAGGTCGAATTGCCACCCTAATTAAGAGGTTATTTTATTTTAAACGACTTCTTCATGATTTCATTAACATGTAAACAAATAAACATATAATAAGGATCCATCCATAAGTCCAGAATTACCAACACCACCCTTTATCGATTGCTATGAGTAACGTGTTAGTGTATATACCACTAGTCGAGCACATTAATAGAGCCCGGTTATATAGGCCATAGAGTCTTGTCTCAATTGAATGGGGAGAGAGCTCTTTTTTGAGATGCAAAAGAGTTAGGTTATCTTAAAAGGTCCGGTATTAGGGTCAATTTTTTTAGTAAATAATATGTCCAAAAGGGTGATAAAGGCTTATGTGGTTAATAAAAAAATCTTGTTCAAGTATTTTTCTTTCTTTCGACTAGGGAAAGTTTGTTTGAAATTATGGAATAAAGATGAGAATGAAAATGAAAATATGGGGTAATGAGAATGAAGAGGAATCAAGAAGAAAATTTCATTCCTTCCGATTTATAGGGTAATGGTTTATTAACTATAGTTAGGTAATAATTAATTATATTATATTACACCAATCATCGTTAATGATTATCATTGTCATTTCTTACCTAATAATACATCCAACCAAACATCCCTAAATATCTATCACCAGCTTACCACCCACATCCCAAGTCTTAACAATCTATTTGAAAACGGATCGACGAAACCACGAATCAAATTGATTAATTCATGATGAATACGAAAACACATCTTTTTCTACCAGAGTTTGTTCTTCCCTTTTTTATCGACACCACCAATATCACCTTCAAACAAATGATGTATTTTCCCTCCAATCTTTTATTTTTCTTTGTATGTTTCTGTTCGTCCCTCGATCCAGAGATAGACGGCTGCAAAACAACGAGAAGACACTAGGTGCCTTCGTCGACACTCCGATACTTAAGTCAGTTCTGATGAAGTTTGAGAGTGAAATTAGGTTTCTGTATTGTTCGTACCTTATTTTGGTGAAGAAATTTTCTATTTATACCTTTGGTTATGTCTGTATTTATCCGCTTCCAATCAGAAGATGCACATGGCGTTCCTCTTTTTAACCGAATTGATCACACCACTGTCACGCATCTTCAGCGAATCTTTTTATTGTGACTAAGATGGCCCACGTGAAGGCAACGTATGCACTGTGAATATATTGGTCCACCTCAGCTAATCAATTCCACGTCATCAAACCTTTTACTATACATCTCATCAAGTCCCCCAGTTTTGATGTATGACAGAGATCAGACATTAAAACTTAATGCCTAGAATCTGTCACCTCATAGATCTGGAGCGGGCTTGCTCCGTCGCTCGGGAGCTACACTTCTTTTATCATTGAAAATTCAACTTCCCAAGTAACACTGGAAAAACCATCCCCTATCAATAAATGCTCTCTTGTAACACGTCATTTCACCTTTTTAATTACTCCTTAAACATCCCATCACTAAGCATTCTGACTAGCGAGTGGACGACACGCTCCATTTTTGAGTGTTTTGCCAGACAAATCTGTCTTATCATTTCCCTTATTAATCATTAATTTCTAAAAACCCTAAATACAAAATGTCCCGCTCGTTTCTGTCATAAAAATCACTTTAACATGAATTCAGTTCCCCTCTCGCAATTCTCCAGTGAGATTATCTCTTCCGTCATTGTCGCCTCCCCTCTCAATCTTTTAAACCTGCAGTCATACTTCTGTAGAAATTCAGGTCACTCTTCTATTAACAATGTCCAGTTCTATTAAAGTCATGGATGTTTTTCCCCCATTTCTCGTTTTTCTTTTGAAAAATTTCTGCGAAGGTTTCGTATACCTTTCGAGTTGAGGCCTGAATTTCTAAGGGAGAGAGCAGTTGCTAAACGTCCACCCCCTAGTAAAATTGCCCTGTACACTAAATCCTTTTTCCATGAGGAATTTGCGCCTACCACTGTCTTCCTTTTATCTTGATGTCCTTCGCTATTTTGAGATTCATTTTAGTCAAATGTCCCCCTTAGGCACTCTACGGATCACTTTCTTTGAAGTCATGTGTCGAGTATTGGGAGTTGTTCCTTCCGTAGGTCTTTTTAGGTATTTTTTTTCAAGCTAGGTGCAAGCGGTGATTGGTACATAATAGAAAGACGAAAAAAACACTCTTGAAATCATTACTAGAGTCCCATCAGGTGGTGTCAAGAATTGGAGAGATCAATGGATCTGGATTGATTCCTCTGTAATCCTAGATCCTATAGGTTCTCTTCTTACTTGGGATGTCATTGGATACCGACTTCAATGTGGAGGCTAGAGACATTCTTGCAGGATCCCCCGCATGGGGAAGGACCCTTCCCGATGGTGTATTGAGATTGGTGGGATTGAGTAATGTCTGGGATGATCCAGATCACTGTCATCCAAAAAGACGGAAAGGGTATGTGTAGTTATTTGAGTCTCACTATTCTTCTGACATTTTTTACTTAACTATTTGATTTGTCTTGCAGTGATGGGTGTTCAGGACTTCCACCCTCCCCACGGCCGAAGTGCAAGCGGCAAATGCCCATATACCTCCCCAAAATGATCCTAATGAGGCAGTCCTAGAGCCTGAACCCATAACCACTGTGGAAGTTATTCTGGAAGCTGAAGGAGCAGATGATCTTCCAAGCGATCAAGTTTCCTCTGAAGCGCAAACTGGGATTCCCACTGCTGCCCAGGATTAATGTCCCTAGCCAGTCCATACAACCCCCTCAGTAAACGAGTAAAAATGGCTGCCAAGGAACATGCCTATCTTGGCGGTCCCGGTCAAGGTACATACACTTCTTCCACCTTATATGTAGGTAAAATAGTCTACCCTTTAAACAATAAGGCGTGCGACCATCCTCGATGACCTGTCCTTTAAACAATAAGGCTTGCGGCCAATAGGCATGTCGAAAAAAATCCATACCCGATGGGGTACCCGTAACTCGACCCTGATTTGACCGGGCACTACAAGAAAAGTGTCATTTAGTGACACATGCTTTTAGTGACACAAAAAAAAATGTCACTATATTTTACTTTTAGTGACACTTATGAAAAACAGTAGGTATAGAGCAATCTTTTACCCACACTTTTTTCTAAATTAGTGACACAAACATATACATTATTAGTCACTATATATCTATACCCACTCTTTTTGTTGTGTAGGTAAATGATTATAATAACTATAGTGACACTTTTTTGACAACAAAAAGAGTGGGTAAAAGTGGAGTGAGTATAGATATATAGTGACTAATAATGTATGTGTTTGTGTCACTAATTTAGAAAAAGTGTGGGTAAAAGATTGCTCTATACCTACTTTTTTTTATTAGTGTCACTAAAAGTAAGATATAGTGACACTTTTTTTTGTGTCACTAAAAGTATGTGTCACTAAATGACACTTTTCTTGTAGTGGGGGAATCCCCGAGTTGACCAGGGATGGGGACGGGGAATCTTTGATTTAAGTTAACGGGGATGGGGCGGGGATGGGAGACACTTTAATCCCTGACCCCGAACCCGACCCCGATTATGTTTTATGTTTTAATATAAATTATTATATATATTTAACTTTACAATGTAAATTATTCATTACATTTTTTATAATATATTAAATATTATTGTATATGACATTTTCATAGTTTAAAATAATATTGTTTTTTTCATTTTAGTGGTTTTATAAATCTTTTGCAAACATTTCTTTGTTTTAATTTCATTATAAATTATAAATTATAAATTATATATGTAAATAACTCAAATATGTTTGAATTGATTTGTTTTAAAGTTTATTTACATAAATTTTTCTACTAAATTACTATTTATAGTTTAAACTTAATAATATTTTAGTAACTTGAAAAACTCGATTCCCCGACGGGGATCCCCGGTCCCCGATTGTGACGGGAATGGGGATAGAAACTAATTCCCCGATGGGGATGGGGGAAAGGATTAAGAAGCAGGAATGTGGATGGGAACTGAGATCTCCGCCCCAACCCGCCCCATTGCTATGTCTAGTGGCCAACCTCTCGAGAGGATGACCTATCCTTTAAACAACAATGCTTGCAGCCATAAAATCCGTAATCACCTGACCGGTGAAAGAAGTCCTAGGCCTGAATCTTGGGATAGATTATCCTATTTCTGGCCCTTGAAAGAAATCTTTCTGGCCCAGGACTTCTTTCAAGGGTCAGGTGATGACGGATTTTATGGCTGCAAGCCTTGTTGTTTAAAGGATAGGTCATCCTCTCCAGAGGCTGGCCGCAAGCCTTATTGTTTAAAGGACGGGTCATCCTCTCCAGAGGATGGTCGCTCACCTTATTGTTTAAAGGGTAGACTATTTTACCCAATAGGTGACCACCAGAGGATAATCTATCACAAGATTCAAAAAATAATGCAATTCTAAGAGTAAAAAACAGACTAATTAGTTATAACAGTCACTTTTGTTCATCATCCACACGCTACAGAGATACAATCGCTATTTAGAGCATACAGAGGAATACACAAGATCAATTCAGAGGATCAATTGGGTCGAAAGTTCCACAAGGAACAGGGGTGGTGGCAGGATCGTCCACGACTTTTACAAGCTGAAGAGCGGGATCTGGTGACACCTGAAGGATCTCATCTACGCTTTTCTCAGGAGGATGACTGATGGCCTCCAGATATGGGTAGGACAAATTCTCAGAAGCACGAATGGACTCAATGAAATCCTGGCGGGAAGAAGGAGCTTAGTCATGTTGCATGGTGACCTCAAAATTCTCTGGCATATGGGGAGACCCAGGCGTACGTCACTCTTTTGGATAGCAGCTATTGATCTGGTATACTGCTCGCTGCGAGTTAAAGTATAAAAAACATGTGAAATCACCTCAGATATCAACCGACCTCGCTCTGCCAACTCTTTATCATGTGTATCTACCTTGGAACGCAACAACATTGCCTCCTCTTTCCAGGTCCTCCGCTCATACTTTACTCAGAGTACCATGGTTTTTCTCCAATTTATCTTTCCAGGCCCTCTGCTCTGCCTCCAGTTCCTTTTGATGTTAATCTCTTTCCTCAGCAAGGGCTCTCTGCAAACTGGCAATTTTCTCCTCAGATTCGGCCAGTATCAAGAGCCTCACGCTGGTGGTTCACGTCTTCCTCCCAGCCTTAGACGCGGGTGCTTTCTTGTTTGTTGTCCAGAGCCACGATCTCAGCTCTCTCCAGGCAAGTTTCAAGCTCCACATGGATTGCTAAAAGTTCAGCGTGAGCTTTGGGGCATGAATTTTTAAAATTTTGTTTTCCATGTTTTCAAGCTCTGTCAGGTTGGAATCAGGGTCCATGAATGGTGCATAAGTTTCATTAAGGTAGGCGTGATATTCAGGAGGCGTCTGTACTCGAGTTTTTTTTTTTTTTTTTTTTTTTTGGGGGGGGAGGAGAATCAGCGTTTATAACCTTAGTCCAGGATCCTGGATTTGAGTCCCGTTGCATCTTCCTCATCTCAATCAAGGTTCACTGCTAAAAGGGTAGAAGGCAGGTTAATATAATATACTGACGGCAACCACATATAAGAGGGAAGGAGTGTATGTACCTTGATTGGGACCGCCAAGATAGGCATGTTCCTTGGCAGCCATTTTTACTCGTTTGAGGGGGGTTGTATGGACTAACCTAGGGACATTAACAGGAGAGGGGGAATTCGCTTCAGAGGAAACTTGATCGCTTGGAAGATCATATGCTCCTTCGGCTTCCAACAGAATAACTTCCACAGTGGTTATGGGTTCAGGCTCCAGGACTGGCTCATTAGGATCATTTTGGGGAGGTATATTGGCATTTGCCGCTTGCGCTTCAGCCGTTGGGAGGGTGGAAATCTCTACGTTAACCAAATCTTCCTCTGAGAGCTAGTCCTGAACACCCATCACTCCCATCACTGCAAGACAAATCAAATAGTTCAGAAGAATAGTGAGACTCAAGTAACTACGCATACCTTCTTCGTTGATCTGGATCATCTCAGACATTACTCATTCCCAACAATCTCAATACACTATCGGGAAGGGTCTTGCCCCGCATGGGGGATCCCGCAAGAATGTCTCTAGCCTCCAAATTGAACTCGGTATCCAATGGCATCACATTCTTGGAGGCACGGACCCCGCGGGTCCAAGTAAGAAGAGAACCTATAGGATCTAGGATTACAGAGGAATCAATCCAGATCCATTGATTTCTCCAATTCTCCTGATGGGACTCTAGTAATGATTTTAGCAGTGTTTTTTCGTCTATCTATTATGTACCAATCACCGCTTGCACCTAGCTTGAAAAAATACCTAAAAAGACCTACGGAAGGAACAACTCCCAATACTCGACACATGACTTCAAAGAAAGTGATCCGTAGAGTGCCTAAGGGGGACGTTTGACTGAAATGAATCTCGAAATAGCGAAGGACATCAAGATAAAAGGAAGACAGGGGTAGGCGCAAATTCCCCATGGAAAAGGATTTAGTGTACAGGGCAATTTTACCAGGGGTTGGACGTTTAGCAACTGCTCTCTCCCCTGGAAATTCAAGCGTCAGCTCGGAAGGTATACGAAACCTTCGCAGAAATTTTTCAAAAGAAAAACGAGAAATGGTGGGAAAAACATTCATTATTTTAATAGAACTGGACATTGTTAATGTCGAGATAGAAGACTGGCCTGAATTTGTGAAGAAGTATCATTGCATGTTTAAAAGATAGAGAGGAGAGGCGACAATGACGGAAGAGAAAATCTCACTGGAGAATTGCGAGAGGGGAACTAAATCTAGGTTAAAGTGATTTTTATGACGGAAACGAGCGGGACATTTTGTATTTAAGGTTTTTAGAAACCAATGATTGATAAGGGAAATGATAAGTCGGATTTGTCAGGCAAAACGCTCAAAAAAGGAGCGTGTCGTCCACTCGTTGGGTTCGAATGCTCAGTGATGGGATGTTTAAGGAGTATTTAAAAAGGTGAAAGGACGTATTCCAGAAGAGCATTTAATGATAGGGGATGGTTTTTCCAGTGTTACTTGGGAAGTTGAATTTTCAATGATAAAAAAAAGTGTAGCTCCCGAGCGACAGAGCAAGCCGCTCCAGATCTAAGAGGTGACGGATTCTAGGCATTAAGTTTTAATGTCTGAACTCTGACATACATCAAAACTGGGAGACTTGATGAGATGTATAGTAAAAGGTTTGATGACGTGGAATTGATTACCTGAGGTGGACCAATATATTCACAGTGCATACATTGCCTTCACGTGGGCCATCTTACTCACAATAAAAAGATTCGCTTAAGATGCATGACAATGGCGTGATCAATTCGGTTAAAAAGGGGGAAACGCCATGTGTCATCTTCTGATTGGAGGCGGATAAATACAGACATAATATAACAACTTGCTTTTTATTTTATGTGTTTACGTGCAATTTGCGTTAAATGATGTAATTCGGATTTTCGAATAAAAAGAGCTGAGAGTTCATGTTCCCCTCATTCTTGCAAAAATCCATTTACAAACTTGAGAGCCTCTCTCTCTAGAATTTACCTTCTCTCTAGCTTTTCTCCCAAACCGACCGACCAAATCTCGAGTTCTATACGTTATTGGAAAGATCTCGAAGAGTACTACACGAATCTGCAATTGCATGTTGGAATTGATTCGGATTTGAGGTAAGAATCATCATTTTTCTCTTCTTCATTTCGGTTTTGAGAAAAGTCCAAAATCCCCACTTTTTGATTCGTTTGAAGTTATTCTGCTCGAGTTTATAACTCGATTCTGCTAGAAAAATGTAATAGAAACGAACCTAGAAATGTTCCTTAACATATTTATGATTTTTGACTTGGAAATGCATACTTGAAAACTGAAAAACACGAACAAATTCGTGTAGCCAAGAACAAGTTCGAAATGAATTATGTTCGAGGCCTTTCATTAACTTCGTAGTCTGCCTATGTTCGAGCCTTATCAAGTTCGAGATATGCTAAGTTCGAAACTCTGCTTATGTTTGAGCCTTATGAAGTTCGAAGTGCCTTAAGTTCGAAGGCCACTTAAATTCGAGTCTCACCTTAAGTTCGAGACACACTAAACTTGAACAAGTTTGTGGGCAACGTACGTTTTGTCTAAGCACATAATTAACAAAATATTTAGCTAGAAGTTATGGTATGTAGTTTTTGGATTTTAAGCTAGCATTATTAATTTAGTATATATTCTGTAAATGTTAAATTACAGACACTACACAGCACGTCAGATATTAAATTAAAGGGGTTTAGCTCGGTTATGTGTCAAAGTTAAATGCCAGAGAGTTTAAAGCTTATTTAAAGTATTAAAGCCTTCAGAAATTGTACAAGCCAGAGTTAAAGTCTAGATAAGCCCAAGCAAACATTTCAGAGTATTACAAAGCATAAGACAGTACTGTGAGTACAGTTATTCTTGTTTACATGTATTTTATGTAATTGAGACATAATTTGCTTCTATATGCCTTCTTTGGACTTCAATAGACTTTTGTGAGTGAAGGTGAACACTGTGGTACAGGCGGTGCCCAGCTTAGCCGGATCTTACATCTGATCTATTAATGTGCATAATTTATTGCTATCTGTTTATTATTCTGCATATTATACAGCAAGTTTCGTTTGAGCGTTTCTTTGTGCATTTCATAAGCATTTTACATTTGAGCAAGCAATTCTGATGCACACCACTATCCCCAAGCATTATGCGGGTAGTTAGCCCCGCATCACAGATTGATCATCTGTCAGCGGTAACCCTAGTGGTGGCATCTCCTTTCAGCGTGCAATGTCTCAATTGTGCAAGCATTCATTCTGGGTATAAGCATTTACAAGCAAGCAAGCATTACAGCCTTTTATAGGCATTTTTCGTTTAGCCACATATCTTACATGCATCATGAATATCTGTTAGCTCACTAAGCAATTAGCTTACAGTTGCTACTCAAAATTTTCAGGCAAAGGTAAAGAGCAAGCTGGACCATGTGCTTAGGTCTATTTTCTGATCAACCCAAAGGATTTTAGCTCACTTTTTAACTTGTGGTATAGCTTTATGATGCCTTGGAATCTGGGTAGCTGCTTTTATTATTATTGTGATGTAATAGCACTTAGTTATGTAACTTTGTAGCACGTGTAGTGCATGGCTTTTTCTAATGCAATATTTAGATTTATGCAAGCTCTAGACTTATTGTTATGTTTATGGCAATTGTCATTTATTCCTGGGATTAAGCAAGTGTGTTTAAAGCAAGGATGTGACACATAACAAATGTGTAGTAGAACTTTTCTTCACCAAAATAAGGTACGCACAATACAGAAACTTAATTTCACTCTCAAACTTCATCATAACTGATTACTAACTTAAGCATCGAAGTGTCGACGCTGGACCTCCCTGCTTCGACATTCACCTAGTTTTTTCTCGTTGTTTTGCAGCCGTCTATCTCTGGATCGAGGCACGAACATTGGCGCCATCCGTGGGATTTTTTAGTCAAATGTCACCTTCAAACAAATGATGTATTTTCCCTCCAATCTTTTATATTTGTTTGTATGTTTCGTTGTTGTTGTTGATGTGTGTATGTCTCAATTTTCACCAGAAATTGCAATGGATTTCGACTTTTAGTTTTATGTGTATGTGTTTCTATGCTTGACTTTGTGTTCCTATGAGGCTTCAATTATGGTTTCAGTTTCTGTTTGGTAGGCTCGATGAAAGTTGAGTTGAGCTACTCGAGTAATTTGTTTAGTCGAACTCAAGTATTAAACTATCAGACTCTTGATACTTATCGCATCGATCATGACACTAATACGCACTTGAGCCTTGTTCCTTAATTCAAAAATATACTTGTGCCTATTTTTAAAAAATAAACAATCAAGCTCAACAGTATATACCATTATCAAGCTCTCAATCAAGCTCGAGTTGAGTTTCAAGCTTCGAGTTTCAAAGTTACAACTGATGAAAGAGAATTGGGGCTTGCACAATTGTTGAAGGCCACAAACAGATTTGCACAAGTTCATCTAAAAACGATGAATAAACTGAGATGAAGTTCTATTTTTTTTTTTAAATTGCAGGCGAAAATATCCAACTTACCAGCACTTGGCATGTGTTTGCTGCGTCCCATGTGCCCTCTTTCAAAAATTCCAAGGACTTGAGAACCCAAGCACCTACATAGCGGATTCAGAAATGGTTCAGCAAGATGTTTAGTGTCGATGGGCCACAATACGAAGTCTAGCAGCCAAACGAAAGGGTCAAGTATGCTTATAGACATCCTAATGTTTCTTTCGTTCGCTAATTAGGTGCACAAGAGGATCGCATATATACACTAGAAAAACTTCCCCCATATAGCCCACAAGAGCACAACCTTTGGCTACAACCCTATACAAACACGATAGATTTGCTTGCATCAATCGCAATGATGTGTACTTGGGTAGGTCATGCCTGCCTCTAGGTCTATTTAGTAAGTTGACTAACCAAAAGATGGAAGCTGAATGGAATAGTCACTTTCTCCGGTTATAATAGTAACCACCGCCAGTATGATGTGGGTATCGATGGCGGGACCCAGACCTCCCTCCATGGCCTTCCCATGAGTGGCCTCTGTAGACGACTCTACCTCCGGTGCTTTGACTCCAGCCAACCGGGAGATTTCCCAATGCATTAAGCTCCTCCTCCTCTCTATCATTGTATTCCAAGACCAGCCTCTTTATATCTTGTTTCTCTTCCAACTCTGCTGCTTCCTTCTGTTTTGTGCTCTGCACCAGAGAACAGTCACTAGGAATCAGCATCTGCTTTGTTTGCTGTTTGCTCCCTCGTTTTACAAGAACTTTGACCTGGACCTCCTTGCGTCCTCCAGACTCATAGTCTATTGCCTCGTCACCACTTTCTCCCTCGCTTACCCTTCCGTGGTGATCCCTCTCGAAGACATTCATTGGTATCATCATGTTAAGCGTTGGACGGGCTCGTAATTCCAGCTTCCTTGAATCCAAGCTTTCCTGTACAAATCGTATGAAAATATTGTTATAAATAGTTTCCACTATGGGGCTCGGGTTTTTTTCTTTTAAATCAAATCCAACCTCATTCCACATCTGTTTGGACATAAACAAACAGCTAGGTGTGCGAAATTTTAGGTTTTTATACCTGCATTAGAGCCCTAAATTCTCTGTCAAATTCGGCCTCTTCCTCCGGGTCTACAAGCATCACTTTCTGTCTCACATGGATTTCATCATCTTCGTCAGATACTGGGCCATCTCTCTCGGCATAATCATCGTCACTGTCACATGCATCATCATCAAGCTCTTCCTCATCATCATTCCCATCTGGATCCATTGTGCTACCCTGTGACGCACTGTCAGATTCCCCATTAAATTCCTCATGGGTCCCGCCATTTTCTTCAATTCCATTAGCAAGAACCTGACCATTCACCGAGAAGCTTCCAGATGTTGACATACTAGCGGGTTTCTCCCGCTCCGTGCGCTTATCAGCACTAGCCTTATCAGTTGAAACCAAGCGCTCATGCTCCTCAAGCTGAGCTAGAGCAGCATCAACTTCCTCAATGGTGGAATAACGTGTCATTTTGGGGCGTAGATCAGCAAATAAGTCCTGTAAACGTGTGAATTGTTTAGAGCGATCTAAAAAGTTATAAATAAACATGGTGTATTTAATTCAAGCAAGGCAAACTATACGTTAGTGAGAACTTGAAAGACTAACCTGTAAGTCAAATTCAATATCTAGAGGCAGTGCACCTTTGCTCAGTATGTATCGTTGGAAATGAATCAAAAATCGATCCAGCTTCCTCTTTGATGAACCTCGACCAAAGTAGTGCCCACAAGTCTCAAGAAGTGTGATAATCATCCTAATGCGAAAGCAGTCTTCAGGTGGATCAAGCACATCTTGCTAGAGAAAACAAGAAATGACAAGTCATCAGAAAAATCAAGAAGCTAATAAATAAATAAATAAAACTCAAGAACTTGTGCATAAGTATATAGTGGCAAGAACTTGCTGTTTAATGGCAGAGAGAGGGACGACAAGATAAAAGAAAACTAAAATTAGCTGCATCATTTTTATTTTTGCATTACCATATATATAACAATTATTGCTTGTATACATGACCAAATATAAAAGACTCATTCGTACCTCTTCTGTCCCATGACCAAAAACGAGAATCAGATATAATGTATCAAAAACAACTGAAGAATCCGCATGTTCATAGTTGTATAGCTCTCCTAAGAACCGCATATGAGCAATGCGTCGTTGTTGCATCCCATATTCATTCAACTCCAGTCCTAACCGGATTTCCTCCAAAACCTGAAAAGAACAATCACATGAAAGCCCAATTAACTTTTATGAACGATTTCAAGGACCGAACAGGTGGAACCGACTCCTCTGGCTCAGTTAGAGTGAACACTCGCATAATTTAGACATCAAACTTCAAAGGTGAGTTTAAAAAGAAAAGGTTCACTGTTGTAGATTATAAAATCTATAGAATGATACTAGGCATGGTAAACTCCTAAACAACTTTGTTTATTTTATTAATCCGCCTAGCATATCCTTTCGGGACTGTATGCACTGATACATACAAGTATAATAAATGTCCCCATGCACACAAATGCAGATATATAACAAGCGTATGCATACACACTAACAAAAAACAAGAATGAGACACTTCTCCCTTCTGCTAAAGAATTACAAAATCTGCATCTAAAAGATCATCACATATATACCATCTACCTAATGAGCACCAAAAGTGGCAACCCCCAGGATGCATTCACCGAATTTATGCAAAGCTCATTTACTACTAGCACGATGAGTAACAAATAGCCAACCTCATCAACTACAGCAACTGCAAACTCATCATGGTAGCGACTCAATCCAGCAGTTAGTGAAGCAATCAAGTGAATTTGACCATACTTTCCTTTGTGAACCTTCAAAAAACACTTCAGCAGATAGGGTTCACATTCACTCCATGGTAGCTTACGAAGTTGTCTCAACACATGCTCAATTGAAGACTTGTCGAGATCTGAGAAGAGTAGCTTTCTGATATACTGCAAAAGTTGTGACACAAAAAATTAAGAAAACCGCAATGTCATACAAAACATGAAGCTACAGATCTTTCTAAAATAAAAGATACCTGATGCAATGGAGGACGAACTTTAGAGACTCGTGCGGATCGCTCAGGTGGTTTGCACAGGTAATAAGCATTCTCAACAAGAGTACTATGCCGAGAATCCAAATTCTTGACATTTTTCAGACGCATCAGAATCTCTAACATGTTTGCCATACGTACATTAGTATCAGGGTATCGGTACAGATATCTGCCACATGTCTCTAGAAGATTGCAGGCAACATCGATGTTATGGTGGGTAAAGTCATCTAAACATGCCTGTGATAAAATATAAAACAAACAAATGAATCTGCATAAGTCAAAAAAGGTTAGTTGTAGTTGCATTTAAATTCATGTGGGCATGGGGGAATGGGGATATATTAGATAAAAATATAAAACAAAAAAATGAATCTTGTAACCAGAATGGGGGCATCTTTCTTGTTTCAATGACATAGCATGAGCTGATTGAAACTTGCATTTAAATTCATGTGAGGATGAGTTTTAACAAAGAAAAGGTTAGTTGTAGTTGTTAAAACAAATTAAAGCAGAACACTCGATGCAATAGAAAACTTCATATTTTGCTATAACCTCAATTATTAATAAAAGCAAAATGTGTCCCTATCATCAATCATCAATAACAATTTTAATTCATAACCCAATTTTAATTCATAACTGCAAACAAAGTTATAATGCTAAGAACCAGTATGAAAGAAGGCTTTTTTACCTTTAGACAGCTGAAGATGAGCCCAGCTGGTGCAATCTTAAATTTGCAAAGCTCTCCAATAAATCGAATATTCCTGATCTTTGTCTCAATGTTCATTTGATCCTGCCATATATTAACGATGAAAACCGATTGATATAAACCTACAAGTATGTCAGAGAAATGCACTCTAAGCAAAAATATAAAACCTTCTTATTTATCAGAAAGTCAAACTCTTCCTCCAACAACTGCAAAAGCATAGAAGGCACATCCTTCATGCAAGTTGATAGTGTGGCCACCATGCGTGAGTAGTACGGTAGGAGTTCCAGAGATGTCCTAGGGACATTAAACAAAGCTCTTACAAGCTTCTTTCGGGATGATTTCGAATTCAGATAACAAAACTCCACCTAAAATTAATATCAAACAAACAAACATCTTAGACCATGCAAGTGCCAAGTGGAGAAATCTAAATTGGAAAACTATACAGAGGAAAAATGAACCACAATGCTATAGGAGAGTGGATTTTACAGTCAGCTGATCAATTAGATCACGGCTCACACAGCCAGGAAGCCGCTGCAATAAACCATCCAGGTTGGTTCCTTCAGGACCTCGAAGCTTCTCCTTCTCAATTTCACCATCTTTCTCTTTCCCTTTGTCTGCCTCTTTCATACTTCCTTTATCTTTCTCGTCTTCATCCTTTTTTTTCTCAATTCTGCGGTCTGACAAAACCCCAGCATCCAGAGAAGTCTCCAGAGTGTCATGGGCAGGAACGTGACCTTGATCCAGCTCAGGTGCTGAATCCTACATAACAATTATTTCCGTCAGTTGATACACTAACACAGTGTAAGATTGAAAACCTCATTAGCCGCTTTCCACGTCAAATGATGGAAAAACTTTATTACAAACAAGGTCAACAGATACGTTTAAGTACTTACAGTTGACTGATCATGTGCTTTTGATGAAGATTGATCGTTCACTTTCTGCTCCGCTTCTCCCAATAATACAGCAGGAACAAATGCCCTAAAAAACAAAATCATAATGCATCATCCTAATAACTTAAATATACATCAAAACTTTAGAAGAATCGATTTCAGTCTTTAGAAGATGTTTTGCTCTATATATTTATAGAATGATTCAAGTTGGAGACATTCGAGACATTCATTCAACACTCAGTGTAAACAACACTTGGCACTTTTGAAATAAACAACAATTTAGATATCCAATCTATTGAGATCGAACCTGAGATCAGGTAAACATTCATAAAAGCTTTTAGTATCTTCATCGTCCCACAATGCTTCAGCAACAGAAGCCTCTTTTCCCACACTAGGAGAAGATGGATCATCACCTGTTGTGAGCCTTGTGTGACCATCCTCTGGCATCACGGGTGGTTGCATGTCAAGGGCTTCTGCTAGACTATCACAACCAAAACTTTAAAGAATTAAACTTCATCGGTGAAACAGCACATTTTAAAGGCAAAAGGTACATATAAAATAAGATGTAGATATTTTCCATTTTTTACATACTGGAGCAGCCGAATAATAAAGATGAAAAAGGCAAAGCATAAAAAAGCATCTAAACATGAATTGGTATTTGTACCTAAGAACTTAATTAGCAAGCTATGAACCAACAGTCACAATACCCAAACCAGCATAACATCCTATTTTGTCTAAGACCCAAAGCAACAAGAACTTACGCAGAGACACCTCGATACAGCTGGTCGTAAGACTTCCGAAGTTTTTCATATGAAGAAGCATTTTCCTCACTGAGCTCCCCTTTCGCATTTAGAATCTTTGCATTCTCATGCTCCAATTGACGAAGTGACTTCAATGTTGGATGTTTAAAAGGAACCATTTAATTTCACAACTGCACAATGTACACAATCTAGAAAATAAAGTAAAAGTTATAATTTAAATACTTACAGAGTGCTCAGACCGAAGTAGTTCAACTGCAGCATCGTAATATGTATGATATGTCTTTTTGAAGACCTTCTTCTGGTCAGCGGTGATATTAAGGCCCTTAAAAAACTGCAATGATGGTACAGTTAAACGTCAAAAATACATGTAAATACTAGAATAGACACTTAGACAGGCAACACAATTAGTTGCAGAATATCAGACAGATAACCCTTTTTGTTTCTTATATTAATAGCTGATACTAGCTACATAGGAACATCAAGATTTAAAGCTGATATTAGCCATATAGGAACATCAAGATAGGGATAGAAGAAAGTCCACCTCCTCCACAAGTTCTTCTCCAGCATGCGGAAGTCCTATGAAGTACCTTGCTTGTCGAGTAAAACTAGCAAGAAGAAACAAATTTGTATGAGCTGCATCTCTATCTTTTAGGTGCTCTAAGCTGGCAAGATCTTTAATGATGGTAACAAAAATGCCAGCATCTTCTAAGACCCCGTCAAAAAACAATTCCAGCAAGAGTTTTAAGGCGCTGCGTTTTTTCATGGCCTTCAAGCTCCTGTCTGCATCTACATCCTCTGCAGATTTTCCAGGAAAGAATGTTTTCATGAGGCCCTGGATCAAGGTTGGAGAAAAGTCTTTGTATTTCTGATGAAGCAACGAACAGACCTGATTTACAAGAAAATAAATAAATAACATTCAAGATGTAACATATAAGTGAAGGTTCTAGATATACAAAAAGTTAATTGAAATACTATATGTACCAATGAGCCTCAAACTATTGTACTCCAAAACTCAAATCTTACATGACAAAATGGGAAAAATAAAAACATATTAACAACTGCTTTGAAGTAGAAGTGAACCACGAAGATATAAGATGAATATGTAAAAAATTGGTGTGCATACACACACACACACACAAACAAAAATAAAGCATTTACTTAATCAACACAAACATGATTTACACACCACCAACCTTTCAACTTGTGGCTGGCTACCACACTACACGACAAAAAGAGAAGATTGGCATAGGCTTGGGCTATGAGCCACTTTCCACATTGGTTTGGGTCCATGTATGTAAGTGGTGATTAGATGAGCAACCTTATTTCTGTAACCAAGTATGATAGCTACCTGAACAGCAGCCTGTATGTCTGAACTTTTTAACTTGGCATCACAGATTGCAGCCACTGCTTCACTAACAAACTTACTTAAGTTGACACTTTTTAGTTCATCTATTAAACTTTCACGTTGCTCTTCATTGATCTGCTTCAGTTTTTTAATCACTGCCGTATTACGCTTGATGCTCGAGTCCAATGTTCGTAGAGCACTGGAGTCTGGTCCAAAAATTCAAAAGAATTACGATAACCAATTATAGAAGCTCCGATGTTCAATTTGTCAATCTCATTAAAGTTTGGTGTAATTTTGCTCAGACAAAGAAGTCTAAGAGGACGTAAATTCTTGAGCACAAAAAGTTGATTATCTGAAAGACCAGTCATGGAAAGCCTCCATGAAAGAGTAAAGAGTAAAACAGAAATAGCCAACCTCTGATTACCCCAGAAAGAAGATCCAAAAGTTCACCAATCTCAATTGTGATAAAAATTCCAGTGATTCAGCTTATGTAAAAAGTAAGCAAGTATATGTTACCAATTGAACCTATCTTAGCAAGTAATTCAAGTGCTGCATTTGGGTTTCTAACTGTCACTTAGTGTAAAGTTAACTTGCATGACTACTAACCAGGCCTTTCTGGATTCAAATTACTCTGACGAAGAGCCAATTTTGCTACTAAGGACTTCCTTACTTCTTCACGACGAGATGCCTGCAAAGAATTAAGCAGAGTTCAACCGATACTTGTATACACTGAAGAAAACCTAGAACATGATCCATTTCATTGCATCTGGTCTAAGAGATTTTATGATCACGTACATCACAGGTAAGTACTCTCCAGCTACTAGTTCAATAGGGTGATCGACAATAATAAGACAACCATATATGCATTTCACACTAGAAACAAATTGTATGCATTTTCTACAACAAAAAACTCATACCTCGTCATCTTGCTTGTTCTGGCTTTCACCAACACCATGGGAATCGTCATCAGGGTGTTCCATCTCCTATACTTGTAATAACAGAATTAGACCGGCTAAGAAGAAACACATGTTACTGAGAGAACCATCCAATGAGACAGACAAAAACAAACATACAAGAGTTGAAAAGTTACAAAGTAGATGGCATTCCAATACATTGTGAATAATAACTATTGGTCTATTGTTATGTTACATCCCACTTTGGTGCCAGGTACGTGGTATTTTAATACTGGCAACTGGCCATTTATTTTACCAGTTAAAGTTAGAAATGTGGAATTGACGCATGAAGAGACACGTGAAAACTGATTTAAGGATGTTATTTTATAAAAAGTTCACTTTTTATAAAACCGTAGTTAAATTGGGTCATTAGTTACGGGACTAGGTATTGGGTATTGAACCGCATTTAATAAAAAAATGTATATATGCTTCTCTTGGTAGCCTTCTTGCTTCCATTCTTCAATCCAAACTAAACCTATTTTTCAAAGTGTGTGTGTGTGTGTGTGTGTGTGCGTGTGTGTGTGTGTGTGTGTTTGGGTCCAGCAAGAGAAAGAGAAGAGAAATCAGAGGATTGAAACCGAATTCAAGCCTCAAAATTGTTGTTCAATCTTCATCATCATCATTCTTGTTCATTACCTTCATAAACAAGGTAAAATGACTTTAAAATTCTTCAATATTGTTATGTTAAATCGTGGGAAACAATTGAGAACATGTTATTACATGTTTGAGTATTAATTCTGCTTCCTGTAGCTGCAAAAAAACAGAGCAACAGACTGTGAATGATATCGCGATCCCGAAGCACGGCTGCGATGGAGGTATGGTGGTCAAGAGTGGTTGCATGCCGAATTAGATAACGTGGGCCGTGATGAGAACCCGGCCGAGACCGGGTCATGGCTTGAAATGATGAACTTGATCGAGATCGAGATCGAGATCATAGCCGACCCCGCGATTGGGGAACGCGACAGCGACCGGGTCGTGGCAGCAACCAGTATTGTTTATGACAGATTAAATGTGAGCTGAGAGGTGTATGTTTTAAGTAGTGCTAGTAATGTGTTATCTTCATATATGTGTACAGGGTCTTGTAGAGATCGTGTAGTGTTCAGGAGGTGATAATCAGCGCTTGTGAGATTGTGTAGGGTTCAAGAGGTGATAATCAGCGCTTGTGAGATGGTGTTTCTTGCTCTAGGTGGGAATATAAGTATTTTCTGAGATGCCCTTAAATTCCATACATGAATTTATTATTTTATAATGTGTTGCGTAGTTAACGAACAGTGAAAAGGAAGCTGTTAATCAGGCATGTATTTTTATAATAAAATGTTGTTAAGTGATAATTTTATAAATCCAAGATAATGTGTGATTGTGATTGTGATAGTGATAGTGATGCCATCTATGAAATGTGTATTCGTTAGGTTGCTCCTAGCGCATTATATTTGCTAACAACTACTTCTTGACTTTTTGTGGTTAAGTTAGCCTATTGCATGGGCCACCCCCACAAGTGTGTGATTATATTATTTTATTGCATGGGCCACCTCTACAGGTGCAGGCTGACTAACCCTAAATCGGTCCATCTCTTGAAAATTTTACAGAGTATTATGATAATACAGTTAGCATTAACAGTATTACATAACCGGATTGCTGGGTGGGGATTGGGGTTTTATTTAAAATACTTCTAACACCTAAGCCTTTCAATTTAAGTGTCTTAACCCTTATATTCTCACGAGCTATTTAGCTTACGTATTTGTGTTTTGTGTGTGCACGTCAAGTTGTTAGACCAGAGATAGTCAACCTGCCGCTCAGAAGTAGGAGACACCCGTGTACACTTTAGAAGTTCTACCTTTTGACGAGTATGTGGTTATTACCGGTTTTGCGGCTATGTGATTGTGATGTAAACTTGACTTATGACATGTAAAGTTTAAAATTATTTGGGGTTTTTATATAACTTATAACAGCTATTAAACGAATCATGCTTAGTGTTATTATTGTTAATATTATGCAACCTGCCAACCTGGTGTATTCTATTACATGGCATTTTGATATGTTTTAGAGGGTGTTACATGTTATACTTAATACAAGTAAATATAATCTAGAACGCATTTGAAGTACTAAATCCCAAAGCACCAACCATTAAAATGGGTTATAATAATTTTTATGGATCATGTTTATTCAGGAAAAAACATCATCTCAGCTACTAAAAGCACAAGTTTGGTTATGCTTAAAAACCTAGCCCATTTATCAAGGTCGGTATCTAGGGAAACCCACCGTCAATCCATGAAACCATATGCATGAATCATGATAACTTGGTCCAAAAGAAAGTATCCCAGAATATTATGTAGATAGGTTATCATTAGTAGTGTTTGTGCTGAAAACTAAATAAGTAAATATGTTTTAGTATCATATTCTATTCTACCTCCTAGACAAGAAGAAAAGAATGTATTATTGACGTCCTTTCCTCAATTAGAAAATTAATAGCTTTTTCAAATATCAGGTAGTAATCTCACTTTGACCACAATATGGAAAAATATTTTTGGATTGATTTTATTGCTTACATAAAAAACCTAGCAAATCCTATTACAGTTTCCAAAATGGGTCGTTTTAAAATGACCAAATATTCATAGTCAAGAATACTCCTAACAACAGACACTCAAACAGAGGTTTACATAATGAAAGTATAAAACATTGTTGAAATACCTCCAAATAACACCACAAACATTGACAGAATTGGGTGGGATTCTTGATTAAAATCGTGAGACAGATCTCTGTTTTGAAGTAATAAATTGATCCAATTGAGCTTTCATTGAAAATACTACTTTTTTGCAAGGGGTATGTCAGCAATGAAAAACATTGTTTAATATATGAATAACTCATCTAAAAACCATCCTTTCAACAATAGGGAGCTACATGAAGGATTAGATCTGATTAAAAAATCCAACGAATCAAAAATATATAATTTCAGATATCTAGCATGGAGTAGCGAATTGAAGTGGTTCCAATCATGATCAATTGAAGAAATCAAAATGACAATATCACATACACTACACATATACAGCATAGAAAATGAAATCTCACACTTACACAATAAACCCATTTGAAGAAATCGATGAACACAATCGATTCAATCCTAATCGTTTCGAAGATTCTACAATTGATCCTAACCCCAATCAATTTCAACAATTCAAACTCATTTGAAGAATTCGATTCAAATCCTAACCTGCGAAAGTGACGACCAGAGCCGAGTGAGGTTGTGTGATATGACGGTGCAAAGGGGCTGTCGATTGTTTGAGAGGAAGGGATACTTATTGAAAATAAGCAACAAGTTTTTGTTGAGCGAATATGTGAAAAAGGTAACTTAATACTTATTACTTAACAAAAACAAACACATACAACTTCTTCAATCAGTAGAAGTCCAAATAAGTGACAAGCTTTTTAAAAAAACCACCCGAAGATACTGTTCTATTTTTAGAAGTGAAAACTGCCTTAAACTGATTGGAGGCATTATTGATAAGTGGTGGAGCTAAAGACTAGAAGTTTAATCATCATATTTATATACAAATCCTGTATCAAATTTTTGACCTCCTAAAATATCAATTTGTGTTGATTTATATTATATAAATAAATATTTATATATGATTTACATTACAAATAAATTACAATCGAACTAACATAATGCAGATGACTACAAACAAAATATTTACTTGTCATTATTTGTCATGGTAGGTGAGCTTGCAATGAATGCAAACATCAAATCCCACCAAGATCCAGGAGAACAAAATACAAAGTGTCTACTATCGATATCAAACCCAAATACTCCTTAAAGACGTGTGTTGTAATATGCAGCTACCTAGATTTGATGTGTGCTATCACATTACCTCAACCAAGATGGCCAACTTCATTGTCCATACAGAGACAATATAAAGGAATCTTGATTATGAACAGAATAGAAACATGTACAGCATCACACAGTGTCACAGTCCATCAATGTATGAACAGATAAAAAAAGAAAAATAGGCCATTTACCTGGTGTGACATCAAGAGATGGATGCTGAGGGGGAGAGAGAGTGACTGACTGATGTGAACAGAGAGACACTGAGATCACAGACGTGCGACGTGATTGCAATCGCACGGATAAGTTGAGATTGAGAGAGAGGCACAACACCGTCCAACCGTCGAAATGATACTGATCGAGATAGAGAGGGGGGCAGATTTCAGGTTGAGCGTAGGAAGGATGAGGGTGCCAGGTGTGGCTGCCCTTCTAATTCACAATACAGAATCAGACTAACTATAGGTGTCCTTATATATTAAATCGAAGTGCCCTTCTAATTTTGAAAACTAAAATCTAATACTTCACCTCATTGTTTCATGTTATGTTTAAAGTCTCATTGGAGCATCAATGGTTGTCTTGTTTGATACCACTTTATAAATCAAAACACCAGCATTAATTTAAATATTCTAAAGTAATCTTGAATTTCATTTTTCAGGGAGTAGTAAGGGTAGCACAAGGGTTTTTCAATCTGCATCAGGTGGTGGTTAATATGTTTTGCAACAAAATCCATGAAAATTGTGATTGCATCGAGCAAACAAACAGTTGAACGATTAATCTAATCGTTATATACTCGCATTATAGACTTTAAAACATACAATCCAATCCAATTTCTAGCATAAAACTTGTAAATCAAACGATATTAGCAGAGTTAGAAGATACCTTGAATGAATATGGTGATTCGAAAGAGAATTTCACTCAGTTCAGCGACGGAGATGATCAACGAGGGATTTTAACAAGATTTAAAAAAAAAATCCTTGAATGTATAAGTTGATGATTGACGAACCTGACGAGAAAAAGATGACGAATCGAGTTATCTAATCGTGCCATTTTTTTTTGTCGGATACAATAAAAAATAAATTTACCTAAATAATTAATTAATTTTTTTATTTGATCGGATGGTACTTTAAATAACTTATCGAAATGGTATGTGTAACCAGTAACTATGCTGATATGACAGTTTTTGTTGATTCAAATGACAACATGGCATATTTTTAATAACATGATACTTACGTGGATTTTGATCTATATAAATAATTTAGAAAATCCACGTAAACATACAGATAATACTTCTAAAACACAAATATAAGATCTTTAGAACCGGTAATCGGTAATCAAAACTATCATCTGAACAATAAATTTTTAAGTACAAGTACCAATTGGATAAAAAATAACTAGATTAGTCATTTGAGTAATTTCAGTAAAGTAACGTACATTTGCACGACTTTAACCCTAAAAAGAAATTAAAATATGGACAAATTATTAGTAAACATTTCCGTACTTGAATTCTATATATAAATTCTCTATTAATTTTTAAGTTATTCTTTTGAATTGTATATATAAATTCTCTATCAATCTTTAAGTTATTCTTTCATCTCTCTAACAGGGATGAAAAATTAAGTATAAGTTAAAATTAAAGTAATAGAATTTTAACAACCACACACACAGATATATATATATATACATATATATATACATATATATATATACATATACATATATACATATATATGTACATATATATATATATACATATATGTATATATATATATATATACATATATATATATGTACATATATGTATATATATATGTACATATATATATGTACATATATATACATATATATATGTACATATATATATACATATATGTACATATATATATATATATACATATATATATATATAGGGATAGGATCTAGTGAGAACAATATATTGGTTGAGAACATTGTGCACCAATGATAACCCTCCACGTCTGCAAGTAAATATGGGGGACGTGTACATTGTTAATTAGATTAGCAGGGGCAAAATCGGTAGGTTAATTGTTTGCCTACCAGTCAACGGTTATAAGCATCAAAATTGCAGCCGATTTTTAAGGGAAAGAGATAGAAGCAGTTATGCGAATAATCTAAAATACGTTGCAACTGCGGTGGATGCGTAACCTAAATTTAGTATCGTACGACATCCTAGCTGCAACGCATGCGGTATCCTAGCTGCAAAACGTGCATTTGATTGTACGTTGCAAGTGCGGCGGATGCGTAAGCTAAATTTTGTATCGTACAACATCCTAGCTGCAACGCATGCGGTATCTTAGCTGCAACACATGCATTTGCGGCGGATGAGTAACCTAAATTTAGTATCATACAACATCCAAGCTGCAACGCATGCGGTATCCTAGCTGCAATACATGCATTTGATTGTACGTTGCAACTGCGGTGGATGCGTAACCTAAATTTGGTATCATACAACATCCTAGCTGCAACGCATGTGGTATCGTGTGATAATATCCATAAAATACAACAGAAAAGTGGTCAAATTATTAACAGAACACTGAGTTATGTACATTGGTGCAGTACCAAGGAGGAAATGTTTATTGAAGAATGTATGTGGTGTGCAAACGAAAGTTAAAAATGCTAAAGTATTTATGAGTAGATTAGAATAGAAATTTAATGAGATAATAGGATAACTACATATGAAGAATACTACAAAATAAACTATGTAGGAAAAACAATAAGAGATGTGAATTCCTGGGCATAAATGTGAAAGGTAATTGTGAATATTCTGTCCACTAATCGACTTTAATCATATTACTATACATATCCATTCGTGAAATCAGTTACGTAAGCCTACAAAACAAGAACTGTTGTTGCTGATTATAAAAATGTTATTTAGTCATAATTGCAAATGACAAAAATGCCCTTAACTACAATTAATTAATTACTTAATCTGTAATTAGATAATTGCTTATTTGTCATGATATTAATGGTTCACATTGTTCACAACTTCTAACTTGTTCACAATTGATCTTTAGTCTATATATATATATATATATATATATATATATATATATATATATATATATATATATATATATATATATATATATATATATATATATATATATATATATATATAGACTAAGAATCTTTTGTGAACACTTTATTCGTTGTGAACATTGTGAACAACCATAAAATAGCTTTTGAAACTTGTGAATCTTGTTGAAAATACTACCGAACCATTCTATTAACTCATTAATCTTATTGGATCCTATGGATTTTATTGAATCCAATTAATTTGTCGAATTTCATGAATCTTGTTGAATCTTATGCATCTTGTGCATCTTGTTATAAAAACTACGTACTATGAACCTTTTGAATGTTCTGAATCTTAAATAGACACTTCTATGAACCTTTTGAATCATATGAATCATATTACAAACACTTGTTGATATATATGAATGATTAGATGTATTTTTTTTATTTGTTCACAACGTTCACAATGAATAACTTGTTCACAATGGATCCCATCCCTATATATATATATATATATATATATATATATATATATATATATATATATATATATATATATATATATATATATATATATATATATATATATATATATAGGGTTAGGTTCTATGGGGCACCTGTGTGCATTGTGCACTTTGGGAACCTGTATACACCGTTGGATCTTTGAAATTAATGGTTAGGATGACAATGGCAAAATTGTAATAAGTATGAAAAGTAGGTGCATTGTGCAAGCAAAAAATGGGCGGAGGGGCATTTTAGGGATTCGCTTATTCTTTCAATTTGAAAACCGATTCATTCTAGAGCCGGGATTCTCGCGACATCCCTTCCAAAATTCGTCTTCACCGAACGAATCTTCCCTCAAGCTCCCGAGAATCACTCCTGCCATTTTGGTATTAATTTCGTCTTTCCAACTTCGTGCACAATGCATACTGTTCATATATGCAACTGATTTAGTTGCAGGTTCGTGCACAATGCAGGTTCATATATGCAACCGATTTAGTTGCAGTATGCATCTAGTTTGTGTGTAGTAAATGGAGTTTAGTTGCAGGAAATCGGTTGGAGTATTTGGTGGAAAAGAAAGTCAACTACTAATTCAAACTATCCTAGCAACAACCACCAAGGAATCTTGCTAATTTTTAGCTATTTCCTTATGATGAATCCGATTTATTAAATACATTAAAATTAAAATATCTAAATCTTATCAAATAATTATTTAGTTTTCCCATTATACCCTTATTGCATACTTGATTAATATGTTGTGCATTTTTGGTTCCCATTTGGTTCCCAATGCATATGGTGCCCCATAGAACCTCAATCTATATATATATATATATATATATATATATATATATATATATATATATACACACACACACACATACCTACATACATATGTATGTAGGTATGTGTGTGTATATGTCTGTATTTGTGTCACTTTGATGCCTTAATTTAGTATAGTAAGGTAACAACCTTATATTATTATATTGGTTTTCTATCTTATATATTATGAAGTTGCAAATTTGATAAACCTAACACAACAAAAGGCACTTCCTACTCCAGCTTTCATATAAAATAAGAAAACCACTTTCAGTTTCTGGACCATTGGATGGAAAGAAATCAATGGTCCATATTAATGACAACTCATAATTATTTATGAAATGTCTCTTATACCCTTAATTAAAATCAATAATTATACATATGGCATTTTTTAATTCGTTTTCCAAATTTACTACCTTAACTTAATTACATTAAATTTTGATTTTAATTTTTTCATTAATGAATTAATATTAAATTAATATTTACCTAAAATAAATATGTGTCATTATTATCCTTAATGATCATAGCTAAATCTTTATCTTTATATATTAATAAAGGAGAACAACTAACGCCACATGTCACCATCTTAATTAACCAAAATTTTATTTTCCCTCCAAAATTTACTAATATAACTTTCTCAATTAATAATTTAAATGAATTTAAAAAGTAATTAAAAACTAAAATTAATTACAATGTAATTTAAATTTTATTAATTAAAGCCAATTTTATTTAATCACTTCCAAATTTAACACTTAAATTTACCTAAACAATTTATTTTAAATTATTTTATAAAGATTTTAAAAAATTCTTTACTATGTAATTTTACCACATTAAACATGTTTCTATCTTGTATTTTTATTATAACAATAAGAATGTAACACAAAATTTTCATATTTTAAAAGTTTTTATTAATATAGCATTGACACTTTATTATTTTTTTATTTTATCACAATATAATATATTTGCATCTTATTAAAAATTATTATTTATCAAATATACCTATATAATACGTAGGTTCATCTATCTATCTATTCTATTAAAATATTAAATGATGTTACTTGACATCTAACTAAAATGTCAATTACCATAATCTGGATGTGACACTTGTAATAATCTACAATTTCTATACTAAAATATAATTAAATCGATTTAGGAAAAAGTCCGTCTATTATCTCGGATTTTTGTTTTAAATTTCAGTTCACAGCCCATGTCTTTCTTTAGCTTCTTATCTAAATTTTTTTAAAAATGTTAAAATAACAATTAAATTATTTTAGAAAAAAAAAAGTTTGATATTTACCGAATTTTTATACTTTTTTTTCGTTATTTTTTTAATTCTTATTTATGTATATTTTTTCTTTGATTTCCTGCTTTATATATTTTCAATAATCTTTTTAGTATTATATTATTGTTATTCTATTTTTTGAAGGGAAAATGGCATCAAATAGTTGTGTACTTTTGAGTTTGTACTCATTTATGTAGTGTACTTTTTTTTGTGCACATTTGGTAGTCAAACTTTCAAAAATGTTTCAATTAGGTAGTTGGGTGACTTGGAAACCGGCAACAACCGGTCACCATCCTTACGTGGACGGTTTTTTCAAGAAAAATGGCATCAAATAGCTATGAACTTTTAAGTTTGTACACATTTATGTTGTGTACTTTTTTTTGTGCACATTTAGTAGTCAAACTTTTAAAAGTGTTTCAATTTAGTAATTGGGTTACCTAAAAATCGATACCAACCGATTACTTTGCTTATGTGGACATATTTTTTATAATTAGAAATTAAAAAAACTTAAGATGATTTATTTTTTTCTATAAAACTATAAAAAGATTTATAAACCAAATATGTATCAAATTGATAAAATATGCTTTCATTTTATAACAATATAATAGAGCATTAATTTTCAACTCCTAAACATGATATCTATCAAATGAAAATGATATGTTTTGAATTTGATAAGCATGGTGTTTAAGAGTCATTAATTCTAAGGAGAATTTCATAAATATCCTTGTAAACTTCCAAAATTACGTATATATCCTTACAAACATTCTTATTACATATATATCATTCTAAACCTTTAAATCTTACATATATATCCAAATGCTATTTTAAATTTAGTTACATCATTTAAAAATATTAAATTTCATTTTTTAATTAATTTATTATTGAATTAAATTAGAAAACAATATTTGTTTATTTTTCTAATTTATGTTTGTGGGAATCTAAGATGGTAGTTTAGGTATTCAAAATTTTTTTAAATGATAAAATAAATTTAAAATAGTTATTTGGATATATATGTGAGATTTAAAGATTTAGAAGGATATATATGTAATAAGAAATTTTACAAGCATATATGCGTAATAATTAAAGTTTACAAGGATAAATATGAAATTCTCTCATTCTTCTATGTCATAAAATATGTCAACATAAGTATCATAATCGGTTTGTATCAATTTTTAGGTAACTCAATTAACTACTTAATTGAAACACTTTTAAAAGTTTGACTACTAAATGTGCACAAAAAAAAGTACACAACATAAATGTGTACAAACTTAAAAGTTCATAGCTATTTGATGCCATTTTTCTTGAAAAAACCGTCCACGTAAGGATGGTGACCGGTTGTTGCCGGTTTCCAAGTCACCCAACTACCTAATTGAAACATTTTTGAAAGTTTGACTACCAAATGTGCACAAAAAAAAGTACACTACATAAATGAGTACAAACTCAAAAGTACACAACTATTTGACGCCATTTTCCCATTTTTTGAACTTATACTAATTTAAAAAAAAAAACAGTTATTTAACTGTTCCGTGTAATACACGGATAATAAACTAGTTCAAATGTAAAAAATTTGGATTTGAATGTAGAAGTGTAGTAAATAAAGTTAAAAAAAAAATTGTTAATTATACTGCTAACAAGATTTAAAATTTAATTGATAAAACTTCAATTGTGAATATGATAAATTTTGATTGTTGATTTTCAGATATTTCATTTTTATATTTTATCATTTTCAAAATATATACACATTCACATAATTGAAGTTTTTTTGTTTCTTACATTGATATTTCATATTTAAAGTTAATAAAGATTAAAAGAAACATTTTTTGCAAGCATATATTATCTGTTTTTAATAATACAATATAATAATATTTTTATTTAATATGAAACAATTAAGTATTTTTTTATCTTTAATTTAACTAGCTTTCAATTTTTTTATTTTAATTATATATAAATTTTATAATAATTTATTAAAATATAAAAAATAATGTATTTTCTAAATCAACCCATGTAATACATGGGTTGATTAACCTATATATTATAATAAAACAAAACAATTCATGTCATATGTCACTTTTACAATACAAGATAATTTTATTTTTCCACATCTTTATCCAAATTTAACACCTTAACTTAATTGCATTAAATTTTGACTTAGTAATAATCATAATTAGATCCAAATGTAAAAATTTGACTTAGTTGTGGAAATTATTATTATTATGTATAATAAAGGAAAACATCAAATGTCACGTGTCACCTCTACATTCACCAAAAAGATAATTACAACTTATAAAAGATAAAAGATAAATACAATTTAATATTTTTAAAAAAGATAAATATACTCTATTTTTTAATCTGTAAATAATAAAAAAAATAAACACAATTATTATTTTTGTATGTTTTTATTTTTACTCATATACATTTTATATAAATAAATTAAGTTAAAAATATCCACGTAATACGTGGTTTATAAACTAGTTTATTATTAATTGGAGATGTCACTTAACATACACTGGGTCGTGTGAATTTCTTTTTCTCGACAAGTAGATCCAAATTTCATCTATTGCTAGTGGGATATTTAGTTTTCTCGAGTGATTTACTTAAGTTTTATAGATGACATCCATTATGAGGCTTTGCTTGCAATTACTTTAGGGCTTTCCTGTATGATAATTGTGTTTACGAATTATGTACTTCGCTTCTAACAAAAAAAAATCCTAATATCTAATGGATATCCATTTATCTGTTTCATCCAATGGATATGAATACGAACTGATAAAATCAATTTAGATGGATATGCATATGGTGAATATAAATATAAATGAATACGAATATGATATCTTCCTATCCATATACGATCCATTGTCATCCCTAATCAAAAGGCAAAAGAAAAAACAAATGAAATGTTTAGATGAACATAAAAACCATAAGAACAAAAGTGAAACATAGAAAACCTCAAGTTAAAAAATCGAACGCCGTAACCCGTTGACGTATATAACATTGGAATAACTTTTATCAAATTTCATCACATTTACACATAGGAACTATATCAGGACTGTAATCTAAAACAGATTAAAATTCTAGTTTTGCTTATTCATTACTTTGATTTCAGAAATAATATGATTTTTTTTCCATGTTGATAAAAAATATATTAATACTAGATAATAGTAAAGGGACAGATGTAGCTAAGTGGATCAAGGTAATGGATTGTGAATTCACCATGTGCGGGTTCAATTCCTGTCATTGGCCCAAACTTATATTTTTTGGTAAAGTCAAACAAAGAAATTCTATTTCTCGGTGTCGAGTATATACTAATACTACATATAAATTAGAAATGAAATTATCATGAAAAACAATAGGTGTGGTCCAACTCATACATACGTTTACTTCCAATTGTTGCTCATTGTATTCCTAACAAACGTAATGAATTTTGATCAAATCTTTGTCAATGGTACCTACCACACCTGAGTTTGCAATAATTTTATTCATACATTTGTTTAATGTAACTATCATTCATAAAAAGACCTAATTAAGAACTTTGCATCGTTTCACCCACAAAGAGGCCAATAAGATTGTGAATTGGATCACTTTACACGACACAGATGACAGTTCACTACAATTGTTCGGATCCAATCGGAAGGTAAAAAGATTATATAAAATGTACATGTGAATCAAATAACAAGATCAAGTTCATCATGACATGGAAGAACAACATCTAATCTCATCATACTCCTATATTGAGCCGGAACAGGTGCCCCTGCTTGCACACACACAGCTCGACAATTGCAGGAGCCTTCCCATAGTACATCTTCAGATCGTTACACAATGGAGAGCATGGTGGATCAGCAACATGCAACATGCCAGACGTCCTAAC
This sequence comes from Centrapalus pauciflorus, assembly GCA_020465985.1. Taxonomy (NCBI): domain Eukaryota; kingdom Viridiplantae; phylum Streptophyta; class Magnoliopsida; order Asterales; family Asteraceae; genus Centrapalus; species Centrapalus pauciflorus. The sequence goes on from JAANYP010007500.1 coordinate 148,757, forward strand.
ACGTCGACATATATAATAATTGAATAATTTTTATCAAATTCCATCACAAGTGTTAGTGATTTAAATTGTGAAGAGTAAAAGGTTTTTATGGCTGAAGTTGAAGGAAGAAAACTTGAGGGGGTGAAGGTGCAAGATTCTGACCAATAGGGGATTAAATCTCTCCCCAAATCGTGGCCTTCTTCCTCTCTTCTCATTCTCAAAATTCTTTACATTTTTTAAAGAACAAGAATCCATTAGGGCTGGGAAATCTCTTGCAAAAATTGGGTAAAGAGGTTCAAGATTTGGTGCAACCAATTCAACAAACTCAAGGTAATAACCACTTCATGCTTTTAAGGGTGAGTTGTGGTTTCACCATCTTTTCATCCTCCTATGTTGCTATTCCATATGATGAAATAATGTATGAAACTATAATAGGAAGGCTTAAGGATGTTTAACGATAGATAGCAACTTGTTTGAATGATTTCTGGACTCTTAAACACAAGATATCATTTTTGGAAATTGTTGGGTTAATCAAAGAAATAGATGATTTAAGTAGTTGATTTCTTGTGTTATTGATGTTAGGGAGTGTTTATATATGTTTATAGTAGCAACCAAAAGCATAAAAATAAGTATTTATGTGGTTGTATACGTTTGGAATGAGTTTAGAAGGAAAGGAGTTCGTGCACGAATGAAAACAGAACCAGAAAGTGCAGTTCAGGGGTCGACTCATCGAGTCACTATAGCCACATGTGTCCTCTTCGTCTGGGCTTTTGAATCACCTAAATCCGAGTTCGTATTAAAGAGTTATGACAAAAATACAAAATTAGTGCGAGTTAGACAAATTCCTTCGTTTCATGTTGGTTTTCTTCGTCTACGAATCCCGAATGACTATTCATGTTTGTGTGAAATAAATTCAATACATTATATGATAATTATACATTAATATAACACCAAAGACTACCTAAAAATCTACGGGAACAACCGAAAGGTGCAACGATTTTGATAGAATTCGGAAACTCAAACCGAAAACACTTAAACACTTAAATGGTTTCCAAACCTTATAATATGCTATAATAAGCTTATAAATACTTTGAATATCATTTTTTGATAGGTTTGGACTTGAAAGAAGTAACGGTTGCCGATTTGGGACGCCAGGAGTGAAAATCAAGCTTTAAGAGGCCTTTTTGGCAATTTGCTACTTTGGGGCTATTTAGCCTAATGTTGTGAGTTCTAGTATTAATGTGTGTGTTGCATACATATTACATGTTTACCTTTATTTATGATAGTGTGCATATATCTTGGGCATCATCCTCTCATGTGATGCATTGCACTGGCTGGCAATTAATTACATGATCTTGGCCTATGGCCATGGAGCCTTATATGATACCACCATTTTGTACACATTGATAGTCTTACTTTATTTTGATGATTTATTGATACTTACTATACATGTACTTGATTAAACCCATTGTTGAGCTATGCTCATTCATTTGGTCTCATTGGACGTCCATATTATTATTTATATTTAAACGCCTTACTGCGTGTTTGTGCGTAAAAATTCCTAGTTCCGGAAGCTTACGGAGTAGGTGGCCGGACTTCGGGTGCCGGTTGGAGTTGTCTAGACTCGTGTCTAATTCGGGCTGGCAACGTGCGGGTTCTCAAGTCTCCCTCGTGACCTATGCGATAGTGTGTTCTATTCCCTCAACATTTTATTAAGATATTGCATATGTCTCTTTTTTTAACTACTTTTATTACTGTTGCATGTTTTATGTTTTGCACGTCATATCAATCTAGTAACTCACTAAGCAAATTATATTTGTTTACCCCACATTCCCACATATTTCAGGTACAATCATCAAATGTAAAGAAGTTATTAAGCCAATATTTGGCTCGTGGGTTCGAATCCCGTGGAGTGGAAATCATTATTTCAACAATCATGAAGATAATTGGGTAATGGGTAGTTGACTTCCCTTGATAACTGTATTATTATCGTGACTAGATCTAATTACCAAATATACATAGAATGACTATTCAATTCGTATATGATTATCAAAATATTATAGTGATGTTGCTATTTTTATACAATAGAAAATTTTAAATTTACCATAACTTTATGAACACCATTGGTTGTAAATTGCTTCCGTTTTGAGTATATACAAACTAAATCAGAGATTTGGATTCTGTGCGAACGGGTCATGCCCGATTTTCGTTTGAATCATAGTAGTTACGATAGTTACGTTAAGTTTCATGTTAATCTTACTTAATTTAATTACATATTGTATTATGTTGAAATGAGTGTTTCAGAAATAAGAAAGAAATAATATTCTTTTTTTTCATGGTAATGAAAAATATATTAATACTAGATAATAGTAAAGAGACGGATGTTGCCAAGTGTATCAAGGTATTGGATTCTAATCCACCATGCGTAGGTTCAATTCTTATTATTCGCCCAAATTTATTTTCTTTAGGTAAAGATGAAGAAAGAAATTCTATTTTCTCATGTTGAGTATATAAACTTCATATACATTAGAAATGAAAATATCAAAAATATAACAATAGGTGTGGTCCAACTTCATATATACGTTTATTTCCAATTGCTGCTCAGTGTATTGCTTACCAGCAACGTGATGAATTTTGATCAGAGCTTTGTCAATGATGCCTATGACACCTGAATTTGTAATAATCTTATTTATATATTTGTTTAATGTAACCATCATTCATAAAAAGATCAGGACGGATTTAATCATTTTTAGGATCTTGGACAAAAACTTAAAATGAACCCTTTAATATATGCGTATATTCAAATAACAAATTCAAATAAAAATGATAATTTAACAACAAAAATTTACAATCAAGTAACGTTAAAACTAAAAATTTTACAAGTCAATAACACGTTTAATCATTAACAAACCTAAATATATGAGCTTTTTTTAAAATAGGCCTCTAAGATGAAAGACCTTGGGCAATGACCCATGTTAAGATTGCTTGGGATCGGTCCTAAAAAAGACCTTGCATTTGTTGATATATCGTTTCAACCATTAAGAGGGCGATAAAATTGTGAATTGGATCACTTCTTATCAGACAATTGACAGTTCACTACAGTTGGCAATGGCATTAATGAGCCATGCTATCATATCAATAAAATAACCAAATACAAGCCTTATTAGTTTACCTTTTAATGAAATTACTAAGAGATCATTTTACCTTTAAATAAATTTTAATGATTTAATTAAGTATACAAACAACAACTTACTTGAATCCAACTGGACAATAAAAAGATTGTATAAAATGTACATCTGAATCAAGTAACAAGATCAAGTTCATCACGACATGGAGGAACAACGTCTAATCTCATCATACTCCTATACTGAGCCGGAACAGGTGCACCTGCTTGCACACACAACTCGACAACTGCAGGAGCCTTCCCATAATACCTCTTTAGATCGTTACACAATGGAGAGCCCGATGGGTCAGCAACATGCCACGCGTAATTGGGTCCCACCAAATCAAAGATTGTTGCTTCTTGCCATGCATGCATACCATTTCGAGATTGGTGTTTTGAAGCCTTACACAACCTAACTTTGTGACCCTTGGGACCAACTTGAACCTCAGGGCAATAACCACATGTATGCACTTTGTATGTCTCCATTATCTTGTTGGCCCCTGATATCATCTCAAACCATGATTCTAGAGTCATGGTGCTTAGTTCCCTCAGACTCCTACCATTACTCCCCGAGTCAAGCTTTGGTTCCATTTCGGTGTTTGAAGATAAATCTAAACTACAATCAATTCCGGTATCCTCAGAAGCTACTAACTTGCTTGTTTCTAAATTTCTCTCAATCTCTAAATCAAAATCCACAATTCTACCTTCTATGCTATATACAGGTCGTGTTCTTCTTTTTGTAGGGTAGTTTTCAAGATTCAATCCAGCTTGTATGCAGAGCTCTACAATGGCAGGAAGTTGTTTAAGTGCATGCCTCTCATCATGTAGAACTCTTGGCTTTCCAACCCGGTCATAAAGATGGAAACACTTTGGGAAATAAATCACGTCATGAACCCTTCCTTTTCGCCAAACATGGGTAGCATTTCGTAAACCACTCTTAGGACCAGTACATGTCCTGATCTCATGCCCTACCTGACCGACGTGAACTTCAAAGCAATGTCTGAGAACCAATACATACCACCATATTAGATGATCATAAAACAAACAGAACACAGGGAAATGATAGATAGCAGAATTCGTCATACCTGCATCGAAGAACTGGAATAGCATTCACTAGCTTTGATAAACCCAATAATATTGATTCTCTAGCTCGGTAGACTTGATGGGCTACACCAACCAGTTCAGGAACAAGTAAGCCATTTTCTGGTGCTTCTTCTAGCAATTTACAAGGATGTGCCTTTCTTGCTTCTCTCTCTTGTTTTGCTCTCCGGACCAGAATTTTCATGGGTGTTGGGTAGGGTTTTCTCTCTGACTTGCTCCTAGCGGGTTTTGGTATGTCCGCATACAAATGATCATCATTCTCATCTGGCGCTTTGCTTGTCTCAACTGTTAGGGTTCTTGAGTAACCTAAGAGCTGGGTTGGATTTAATTGGAGTCTCTTCAGAGAATCTAAATGAACAATGATGGCTGAAAAATATCTTCGGTGCATCGAGCAATTCAACAATGGAGCTATGATGGTAGGTTGAAAGGAAGAACAGATTTGTTTGGTTCAATTATTACCTATGGTCTTGAGCAGCGACTGATGACCAAAAGCAATCACAACGTGATACCTACACAAGAATAATCACAACTTACATGTGGACATCGAGGATTGTATACTCGGAAAAAAATTAGACATCATGACATGCAACTACTCTCCAGCTTCCAGTTCAATAAGGTGAAGAACAATAAGACAACCATATCTGATCTGCACACTACAAGAAAATTTTATAGGTTTTCTATATCAAATAGTCTGTACCTCATCATCTTGCTTGCTCTGGCTTTCACCAACACCATGGGATTCATCATTAGGGCGTTCTGACTCTTAATAATCAGAAGCAGTAACCTGCTAGAAGAAACATATTTTTTAATAAAGGGGATTGATTGCATGTTCAGATTTAACAGCAAAACATATGCAAAAATATATCAAATAGAACTGAAAAACAATGCTGATTTAGAACTATCGTGCACTCGTATCCTAAGCCAGAGATCATGGTTTTGGTCTCTCATTGGTGCATTACACTGATCCAAACCCAGAATTAGAGAAAGTAATTAGAAATTTTACACAGACTAAAGTGTTTCAATACCATATATAGCATAAACAAGTTCAAAGGATTGCCACTCGAATGATTCCAAGTAAAAGCAAAATGAAGATTATTACAACCTAAACAAATCAAACAAACATGCAGCTCCATAAAATTTCAAACAAACTTGAACAAATAGTCAAATACACATCATATTAGCACTTGAGCAGGATAGAGAACACTACCAAATTATAATTTTGTTTATAAAATTAGCTAAATATACCTTAATTGCAGAGAACTGATCAGGAGGGAATTTATCGTTGAAGAGATTCACAGGATGTCTTATACTCCCATAGATATATAAGTAACGAATATCAGCGTTCTAGATAAACCCTGGATAGCAAAACAAACTTGGATGGCCGTCAATATGCAATTAAACATATAAATAAGAAGACGAGGAAGAATAAAGAAAACGGAAGGAAAAAACGAGGAAGACCAACCAATGCCAAAGAAGAAAGGGCTAATTGCTTAAAATAGCACGAAAACCAAACTAAAATTTTCGCCATTTAATGAATCAAACTTGAATTTTTTAAGTATCAGCAATCATAATACACTTCAAGTCTATTATAGACATGTCACATCATCAACTCGTAACACTCTTCTTTTATAAGTTATAACACGCATGAGTACAAGGCTACAACCATAACACACGTATAATACATAATGATTATTGGGACCAGCTTAAAATACACTTAATCATCTAATCTCTTTTGATACACCAAATGTCATACAATTATAGGAGTATTCATCATGGAAATTGCATGTACGCTAATGGAGATCGTCATTCTGCCTAAATATTGTCACCATTGAACAACGAATAAATTGCAAAAAGAAGGGAGTTTCGAGTTCTGGATTCTTTTTTACTTTTGTTTTGAATGGCAAGTGACCCAAAGAGTTAAAAAGCCAGCAGGAGTAGAACTCGGAACCTCCTTTGGAGAATCCCAAGCCTCAACTGCTAACCCAAGGTTCCGAGTCTGAATTCTATTTTTTATCTTCATCATCATCTTCAGCATGAACAGATTGCTCAAAGTCAGCCTCCATAATCACCCCATCCATAACATGTATAACGATCTCCTTTTTTCTTACATCTACAAGTTTTGATCGAACCCCGTTAACAACTAACATACCATCTGCATCTTTTGATACATACAACTTAAGTCCAGATAAAGAATCACAAGTTATTTCTTCACTGTATGGTACAGACTCCGAAAATACTTTCCATGGCACAACGGTAAACCCTAAAACACGCGAAAGTATTGCATAAGTGTCATTTGCTTTCTCCCCTAACAAACCATCGTTTACCCGTAACCTCAAATCGCGCTCAAAAGCAACTTCTGAAGGTACAAATATTGTAAATGAAAGATCTTGAGGCAACATTTCGATCATCATCTCACCAAACTTTCCCATCCTCTCACTATTCTCTAGAACTTTTCTAATGTTCTTCAGCTTGATTGAAGCATCTGAACCATTATTAAATGAGACTTCTGGAAGTCTAAGAACCGAAAGGATCAAAACCATTGAGCAAGAAATTGAAACAATTACAACAACAAACGCTATTGGATTCTTCAAAGATCGACCTCGTTTCATATTGAAATCAACAAACTTTCAGCCACGAGGTTCAATCTGATCACTTATTCCCTATCCAATTAACTAACAAATTAAAAAAAGAAACAACATTTCACTGAGGAATTTCGTCGAACAGGTTGTAAGCAATCAAGCTAGTATTGATGGTGACGTATCCACGAAGGAATGTTTGATGTTAGATGAATCAAACGAAACCTAGATGAAGACGCAATTGATTCAGAGTATAGTAAATGAAAAACACATCAGAGGAAGATGTCCCTATATGGAGGCAAGAAGATGAACAGGAAAAAGGAAATCAAGCTCTACTAACCTGGGAATCGGCACTGCAGAGGGTGACCGAAAAAGCGGAAGCCGTGGTTATGGCTGAGAGGCTGCAGAGCGCCGGGGAGGGGAGGGGGAGAAGAGTTTGTGAAAGGGTAAGACCATCGGCGATGGGACCGCTGGTGATCGTTGGCTAGGGTTTGTATATCGGCGCCTGAGCTGAAAACGAAGTCAACGTTCGACAAACAAACAGTACCACGTAAATTCGTTTCCAATTGTCATTCTAAAATTGCATAATCTATCTATTTACACTTATTAATAAGGGCAAATGACCAAAAATAATAACAACTTTTGACATTTTTATCATTAATAGTAATATTATTTATTTTTTATCATTAATAGTAACAACTTTTTATTTTTCTATCAATAATAGTAATGGGTGACCTGCAAACCTGTTTAGCAGGTCACCAACTTTTCATTTATCAATAATAGTAACATCTTTTCAGATTTTTATCAATAATAGTAATATATCAAATTAAAAACATTATTTTATTTTATTTTATTAAGTTTTTTAATATTTCATAAACACCAAAATAAACCAAATTTTTATTCCGAATATTTATTCTGATTATTTATTTACGATTAGATAATATTTGATTTTATATTCACAATTATATATAATATGAACGAAAAAAATACTACGAATCATTTCAATTTCAATTTTTCCAAACGAAAAAACTATAAATCATTCTAATTTTAGTTTTTTCCAACAAAATAATATGAACTATTTTATTTTTTAGTTTTTTCGATCTAAATGGGCTGTAGGTTTTTTTATATAAAAAACTAAAAATAAAAATTGGTTGCAATATTTTTCAAGCAGAAATACTATAAACCACAATTATTCATAATTTTTTGTGTAGTTAAAAATTGTAACACCCCGTCTTTGAGAAATATTTCGTGGATTTGATTTATTGGTTGATTAAATTATTAATATTGCTTGGGGCAATGGTATGGCGATTAGTGAAATGAACACGTGTCGGGGTCGAGTATATATGTCACCGGGTTATAATTCTAGCGGATTATTAATAATTATAAGACCACAAAATTAAATGAGAATATTGATATTAATTATGAAATATTGATAACAGGTCGGGTATCAGTGTCGAACCCGCATTATAAACGATATGTTTATATGTATAACACGTTTAACTCTTTGCTTCATTTTCATTCATTCCAAAAACAATATTTCATAGTTAATATCAATATTCTCATTTAATTGGTTTAGCAAGTGTTTTTTTCGTTGTTAAAAACACAAAAATAAATGAGTTGCAATTATTTTATACGAAAACTTAAAATGAATTATAGTGTTTTGTAAAAAAAAAAAACTTAAAAACATGATTGGGTCATCGTTTTTCATTCGGGAAAGCTAAAAGTTGAATGATTTGTAATCAATTTCGTTCGGAATTTACTAAAAAACCGTTCAATTGTAAAATTTTTATTCCAAATGAAAAGTACTACGAATGAAAAAGTATTGCGACCAATTCATTTTTTTAGTTTTTCTATGAATGGAAAAACCATTCCTCATTATGGTTTATAGTTTTATGAATGAAAAATATTGAGACCCATTTTGATTTTTTGTTTTTTAAATAAGAAAACTATGATCCATTTATATTGGAAAAAACTTAAAAATGGAACGATTTGTATTATTTTATTTGGAAAAAACTAAGAAAATGATGGTTCGTAGTTTTTTGTTGGAATAAGTGAAAATTGAAATGATTCATAGTATTTTTTTCATTAATATTATATATAGTTGTGAATAAATAATCGAATATTTTTCTATCTGTAAATATTCGGAATAAAAATTTGGTTTATTTTGGTGTTTATGAAATATTAGAAAACTTAATAAAATAAAATAAAATTATGTTTTTAATTTGATATATTACTATTATTGATAAAAATCTGAAAAGATGTTACTATTATTGATAAATGAAAAGTTGGTGACCTGCTAAACAGGTTTGCAGGTCACCCATTACTATTATTGATAGAAAAATAAAAAGTTGTTACTATTAATGATAAAAAATAAATAATGTTACTATTAATGATAAAAATGTCAAAAGTTGTTACTATTTTTGGTAATTTGCCCTATTAATAATACATTAAGCGTCACGTGGCGCTCTCTCTTTAATCCAAAATCTTCTTTTCCCTCCTACTTTTCTTTAAATAACTCTATTAAATTTGTAAACTAATTAATGTTTAGTTAAATAAATAAAAAAATATATTAATAATTAGTTTCTCAAATAAACTTCTATAATTATATTAAGAAAAGACAATATATTTAATAAACATAATATCATAGTTATATATTATTATTATAAAATACTAAAATAGAATTTTATCTTGATAGACCTATATTTTGATTTTCAAACCCTTTTATTTATTAAGCTTTAATAATTACACAATTTAATTGATAGGTATAAATAAAATAAAACATTTATTTACTTTTCATAAGTTACTCCTGAAATTAACTAGAAAACTAACAATAACTAATACAATAATTAACTTTTACATATTTTTAATCTTATATGATAATTTTTTTTTTCTCTCCATATCATGAAATTTAAATAAAAACTACAATTTAATAAATTAACAATTTAAAATTTTTATCAAATAAAATAATTATTTATATAACTTATAAGTATCCTATAAATAAAATTAAATATCAGTGGAATTAATATTTCTTAGAAATAGAAATGTTGTCTTCAGGTTTGAAATTTTACTAATTGATTTTCTAATATTACAATTAAATAAAACAATATTATCTTCAAATTTAAGTGTTGCATCTTAATTTAAACTTAGTTTTGAAACAATCTATTTTTTTTTTTTTTTTTTGTAATATTAACTTATATACTCCATCATATTGGGTTTAAATTAACTATATAATAAATATTTGTTATTTAAATCAATTTTTCTTAAAGAATAACCATACATAGATTCATTTATTATTGTCTAATAAAATTTATTCTTCAAAATATATAGTAGTAATCAAAACTTTATAAAATCTATAAAATTGTTGATCTAAATTGATTATCATACAAAAAATTTAGAATTTATTGTTTCAAATCTATCTATACTATTAAAAGAGTAACTATACTCATTTATGGTGAAGCCACGTGTCGTCACCATGAATCGACACGTGACATTTATAGATTTTAAAAATAACAAAGAAATTTAAATCAAATCTATCCAAATCTAATATAATCCACTTTTAAATTCAAATCAAATCAAACAAAATCTAATACTCTACTAACTTATTAATTAAATTTATCCGTATCTAATATAATCCACTTTTAAATTCAAATCAAATCAAATAGAACAAAATCTAATAATCTACTAACTTATTAATTATAAAATAATATAATAAAATTTTAAAAAAATATATAAGAAAAAAAATACTCTTCATATATATTTAGAAATATACAAAATTAATAGGTCATAATAAATAATAATTTCATCTTATATACTTTTGTTTAAAAAATAAAATTTATATCTTTATCTTTTCATTTGTTATATTTTATATATATTAAAAATATGTGCGTGAAACGCGGGGTAATAAACTAGTGAGTGATTATAATAAAACAACAAATAAAATATAATTGCAGACATTAGTGAATAAATTTATTAGTTTTTTGAAGGTTATTTATGTATATCCTCATATCATGAGTTTTAATTCATATTTTATATGATTTTAAAATATACTCTATATAATATTAACTTGAACACTTTACTTTTTTTTATTATATTTGTAATAAGTTTTCAATATTTTATATATTATTTAACATACTCATGTATAACATGGGTTAATAGACTAGTATCATATATACCAAGCCAAAAAAAAGAATTTCATATATATCATTCTAAAACTTCATAATATCATATTTACCCAATTTAAAACTTTAATATCATATATGCCCTTTCAAACTTTTAAATATATCAAATATATCCAAATTATTTATTTATTCTTTTTTAATTAAGAATCCTATTATTTTTAAAAAAGTTTAAACCCTGAAAATTATTTTTATTTTAGTAATGACTTTTATACCCCTCCTCCAAACATTAAGAAATTCATAACCTTCTTTTCCAAGCACATCATCGACGCCTTCATCATCAGAACGGAACGGAAGATGAAACGTCGCAACAGTCGATTTTGATTCAGCATCTCCCTTCATCGATTTTGATTCAGCAGCACACAATCGTTCTGCATTCTCGGGTTTTCGATCAAGGTAACGGATTTTGATTCTGAGTTTTTTGATTCTGAGTTTTGTGAGTTTTGTGATTCAGCAACTTTGTGATTCAGAAAAGGGTTGATGAGAGATTTCAACTCGAGAGGTCCATGAACACACTTCGTGAAGGGTTCAAGGAAGAGCAATCAAGTTTTGCAGAACCACCAATCCCACAAAGCCTGTGATGTCGAACTCAGAATCAAAGTGAAAAGCCATATATAAATATATGACGTTGTCTTTATACTAAACCCTAGTCTTTATAAACACTTGAATAGTTATGACGCTGCTTGAAACTTTGAATTTCCAGCTTGACACCGGTGGAATAACCGCAGTCCAGCAAACCGGCGACGATAGAGGTGGGACTAGGGTAGCAGGGAAGTGGATGAAACAGGGGATTGTGTGCTTCTGAATCAAAATCGATGAAGGAAGATGCTGAATCAAAATCGACTTCTGCTGAATCAAAATCGACTGCTGCGACGTTTCATCTTCCGTTCCGTTCTGATGATGAAGGCGTCGATGATGTTTTTGGAAAAGAAGGTTATGAATTTCTTAATGTTTGGAGGAGGGGTATAAAAGTCATTACCAAAATAAAAATAATTTTCAGGGTTTAAACTTTTTTAAAAATAATAGGATTCTTAATTAAAAAAAATAAATAAATAATTTGGATATATTTGATATATTTAAAAGTTTGAAAGGGCATATATGATATTAAAGTTTTAAATTGGGTAATTATGATATTATGAAGTTTTAGAAGGATATATATGAAATTCTTTTTTTGGCTTGGATATATATGATATTATGCAGTTTTAGAGGGACATATATGAAATTCTCACATACGTTTATGTTTGTTTGGTTATTAAACGAAACAAGAGGGTGTTTGGTTTTGCGTTATGAAAGACATTATTAGCTTATTACGTTACAATAACGCAAATAATTGGTTTAAAGTGTTTGGATTGCATACGTTAATAAGTGATTATTTGCGTTTAGAGTTAATCATACCACATTTTTTTATAAGTTAAAAAAATGTAGTTTATTTGTTAAAGTGATTATTTGGTCATTTTACAAGTTAAAACGCAAATCCAAACACTTTAAAAACTGATTATTTGATAATTACGATAACAAACAACATAAGCTAAACCAAACACTACATTTCCAGTAGCACTTTTTGTTATAGCCATTATCTGATTATTAGTTTCTAAAACGCTACAGCACTTTTTCAAACGCAAATCCAAACATCCTCTAAAATGAATATAAGTTTTTTTATCCTTTAATTAAATCATAGATTATTTAAAAATAAATTAATAATAGAAATTCAACAGAAAAATAAAAAGAATTATTAAAAGTATACTAATTAAAATTTAAAATAAATTCAATAGGTCAGAGAAAAAAAAACTAATCACCAACCAAATAATCTATAACTATTACTAAAGGAAAATATTTTTGTCCACGTGTCCTCTTCTGGGATCCCCAATTTTTGCAATTCCCGCCCAAACATCCTAAATTACTCCACGCTCCTTCTGTTTGCAAACCCTAATCGGCCTTCCAGAATCTGACGCCAAATCTACCCTATTCTCGTCCGCCTTCCAGAATCTGACGCTAACTCCACCTTCTTCTCCTTGCGAACCCTAATCGGCCGCCTTCCAGAATCCGACTCCCAATCTACCTTCTTCTCATCCGCCTTCCAGAATCCGACGCTAAGTCCACCTTTTTCTCCTTGCGAACCCTAATCGGCATTCCAGAATCCGTAGAGTTTTTGGTTCTTCTCGTCCGGCCTTCCGGAACCGGTAGAGTTTTCGGTTCAAGGTATGTTTAAATTGATAAAATTCATATGAAATATGAATATTTCTGATTCAATGAAACGTTTAATTTGATTGATTTTGTTGGGTTTATTTTTCCTTTTTGTTGAATACTCAATTCACTGAAAATAGTTTGTACCAGTGCCTCTTTTCTTAGATTTTGTCACTAAGACAGTAAAACCTCATCTAAAATTTGTACAGGAAAATATTTTTGTCCACGTTTCCTCTTCTTGGAGCCCCAATTTTTGCAATCCCCACCCAAACTTCCTAAATTACTCCACACTCCTTCTGTTTGCAAACCCTAATCCGCCGCCTTCCAGAATCCGCCGCCAAATCTACCTTCTTCTCGTCCGCCTTCCAGAATCCGACACTAACTCCACCTTCTTCTCCTTGCGAACCCTAATTGGCCGCCTTCTAGAATCCGACTCCTAATCTACCTTCTTCTCGTCCGCCTTCCAGAATCCGACGCTAAGTCCACCTTCTTCTCCTTGCGAACCCTAATCGGCGTTCTAGAATCCGTAGAGTTTTCGGTTCTTCTCGTCCGGCCTTCTAGAAACCGTAGAGTTTTCGGTTCAAGGTAGGTTTAAATTGATAAAATTCATATGAAATATGAATATTTCTGATTCAATGAAACGTTTAATTTTATTGATTTTGTTGGGTTTATTTTTCCTTTTTGTTGAATACTCAATTCACTGAAAATAGTTTGTAGTAGTGCCTCTTTTCTTAGATTTTGTAGCAGCAAATAGTTTATGTGGTTACAAATTATGCTTCACAACTTAACAAGATCAAGTAGTAGCGTAAACTGAAACCTATAGAACATAGTATCAGCAAGGAAAAAAGATAGAACACCTATAAATAGAGCTTTAAGACTTGAAAACAGAAAATTTGTAAGCTTTTTCATCTTCTGAGTTCTGACTTCATTTTTAGTACCCTTTTGATTGTGTGAAGAAATCTGTCATCTTTTTGCCCGAAGATGAAACCCTTTTTTTGATTTTAGTGGAATTTGATGTGGGATTGATTGTTGAATATATATAAATAAGCTTTTTCACAGTAGAGTTTTCAGTTCAAGGTAGGTTTAATTGATAAAATTCATATGAAATATGAATATCTCTGATTCAATGAAACGTTTAATTTGATTGAATTTGTTGATTTTATTTTTCCTTTTTGTTGAATACTCAATTCACTGAAAATAGTTTGTAGCAGTGCCTCTTTTCTTAGATTTTGTAGCAGCAAATAGTTTATGTGGTTACAAATCACGCTTCACAACTTAACAGGATCAAGTAGTAGCAGAAACCAGAACCTATAGAACATAGTATCAGCAAGGAAAAAAGATAAAACACCTATAAATAGAGCTTTAAGACTTAAAAACAGAAAATTTGTAAGCTTTTTCATCTTCTGAGTTCTGACTTCATTTTTAGTACCCTTTTGATTGTGTGAAGAAATCTGTCATCTTTTTGCCCGAAGATGAAACCCTTTTGTTGATTTTAGTGGAATTTGATCTGGGAAACTGTGATTGATTGTTGAATATATATAAATAAGCTTTTTCACTGTAGAGTGTTCGGTTCAACGTAGGCTTAATTGATAAAATTCATATGAAATATGAATATTTCTGATTCAATGACACGTTTAATTTGATTGATTTTGTTGGGTTTATTTTTCCTTTTTGTTGGAAAATAGTTTGTAGCAGTGCCTGTTTTCTTAGATTTTGTCACTAAGACAGTAAAACCTCATCTAAAATTTGGTCAAACCATATTATTTCATTTGTAAAAACAGAGAAATAAATCAGATGAATATATTTGTGAAAGATGGCAACGACTTTGCATTTCTGAGTCATGATATTAATGACCTTGAACATTCGAAGCAGGTCTAATTGCCAGGGGTCACGGTTGTAATGCCCTTGAAAGGTTTTGGAGAACACAATCTTCACAACTAGAGAACCCAGGGATCATACAAAGCAATTACTATGTACTTCTTTTACATAATGGAATGCAAGTTTCCCATATTTATGGACACTAGTATTTTTTTTTTGTAGTTCCATGGTTCACATGTATAAGCTTATAATTAATTATATTATTGAGCGTATAATTAATTCTACCTCTGATTTATCTCAAGTAAATCCACATAGTTGTAGTCATGTGTTTGAGTGATTATAAGCTAATATTTTTAGCACCTGATAGTTTCAGTTGAGACACAAAAGACAGTTTCACAGCATAACATGTTTTTAAAGTTACTTATCGCTAGGTATAATCTTGGAAGCCATCGGATGTTGATGGTGGTTTTTGGAGTATTGTGTTTCAGTTGATAGATTATGAGTTTATGACTTACGACATAATATCGTATAGGCCACCTTTATGTCAAAATATTAAAGACCAACCACCTTTATGGTTTGTCTTTCTTTACTATGTGTCATGCTAGCATTATGCTCTTTAATTTAGTATTTTCGTTCTAATGCTTTATTTGATTCGTATTTTCGATTCAAGGTATGATTACATTGATAAAATTCATATGAAATATCCTTTATTTTGATTCAATGAAACGTTTAATTTGATTGATTTTGTTGGGTTTATTTTTCCTTTTTGTTGAATACTCAATTCACTGAATTTGGGTTTAGGTCTTTTTCCTTGATTCTAACATGACCTTCTACGCTTTATTGTTAGTCTTTCTTTACTATGTCTTTCTTCTAATGTTAGATTCATTACTGTCTTATATTTCGTAGCTGTTCGTATGAGATTTTCTACTTTTGATTAGATCTTTTTATATGGGAAGAACAAAAATTTATGATGTTTTAATTTTCTTATATTTGAATGAATTCGTATAGCTTTAGTTAATTTTTAGAGTTATTCATACCCTTTAGTTATGTGTTTTCATTGCAAAACAAATCAACGACTTTATAGTTGAGTTTTATAATTACTTTTGGTGACTTTGTTAATGAATACCAATGTAAATAAAGAAGTTGCACATAACCAGACATTAGACATTTTACTGACAATGTGATAATAAAACAAACGATCGTATCCATTCAGATTTTAGACTTTAGCACAATTTTTATTAATTAGAAGGAAATAACACTCAAGACATCTTATCTCCAAAAAAACAAACAACACTTTGTATTAGTATCTTATTGACATGCTGCAAAGCACATGTTAAAATAATATTTTGTGTATTGAATGTCACTAAGACAGTAAAACCTCATCCAAAATTTGGTCTTTTTCCTTGATTCTAACATGACCTTCTACGCTTTATTGTTGGTCTTTCTTTACTATGTGTCATGCTAGCATTATGTTCTTTAATTTGAAAAAACATTGTTGCTGCAGGGATATGTAATAAGCTTACTTCTGGCTGCTGGATGGGCTGGTGCAGCTTATGTGAGGTATCAAATATATGTCAATAGCCTATTATACATTTTGGCGGTTGCTACAATTCCCATTTTGTGTATTGACTATCACTAAGACAGTAAAACCTCATCTAAAATTTGGTCAAACCATATTATTTCATTTGCAGAAACAGAGAAATAAATCAGATGAAGAAATTTGTGAAAGATGGCAACGAATTTGCATTTTTGAGTCATGATATTAATGACCTTGAACATTCGAAGCAGGTCCAATTGCCAGGGGTCACAGTTGTAATGCCCTTGAAAGGTTTTGGAGAACACAATCTTCACAACGGAGAACTCAGATATCATACAAAGCAATTACTATGTACTTCTTTTACATAATGGAATGCAAGTTTCCCATATTTATGTCAAAATATTAAAGACAAACCACCTTTATGGTTGGTTTTTCTTTACTATGTGTCACACTAGCATTATGTTCTTTAATTTAGTATTTTTGTTCTAATGCTTTATTTGATTTGTATTTTCGATTCAAGGTATGATTACATTGATCAAATTCATATGAAATATCCTTATTTTTTATTCAATGAAACGTTTAATTTGATTGATTTTGTTGGGTTTATTTTTCCTTTTTGTTGGATACTCAATTCACTGAATTTGGGTTTAGGTCTTTTTCCTTGATTCTAACATGACCTTCTACGCTTTTATTAGTACAGATTTTGCAAGATTTAAATAAAACCATATGATCAGCTTCTTGGAATAATAGACCCAATAATCAAGTCCTTCTGTTAATTGCTTATCAGGATCACCACTTTTGTTCGAGTGAAAGTAAATGACACCGTAGAGTTTTCGGTTCAAGGTAGGTTTAAATTGATAAAGTTCATATGAAATATTCTTATTTAGATTCAATGAAACGCTTAATTTGATTGATTTTGTTGGGTTTATTAAAATAGAGTTTTAATCTGCAATAAAAATTGTTGGAAACTGAGAATTTTTAATTATGGTTGCGTTTTAGGATTTATTATATGATTTATTTTTGGAATGCTTTATTTGCTGAATTGATTTTAGCGATTTATTTTTTAAATTGAAGTCAGAATAATTTATTTTCGAAATAAATTAGATATTTTCAAAATGATTTCAAATGTTTTTATTAAAGAGATTCCAGAATAATTTATTTTTGGAATGCTTTATTTGCGGAATCAATTTTACTACTGATTTATTTTTGTTAGGTCTACACACTACGGATCTATCTAGACGCTAGACCGTCAACGAGTGCGGAATCCTCGTTAACGGGTTGACGGAAACAACTCTCACTCGGAACACGGAGACTATCAACAAGCTGTACGAACGACGACGGACGCACCTACGAATTGATTCTCTCCGAAACAACACTAAAAACTCTGATAAACTCGAAATCGCCTTTTGCTTAATCTCTCTCGAATTCTGCAAAAAGTCCCCTAATGATTCGAGTCTATCCCTAATTATAGAGTCTCATTCGAGTTTGTCATGGGCCAAACTCGAATCAGGCCCAAGGCCCATTCGAGTTTGTCCCCTTGGCACTCTCGAATCTGCCTAAAGGAATACATTCGGATCTACTATAGATTCGAATCCTACACTTTGTGAATTCGAATTTAATCTAAATTCGACTTTCACATATTAAACCTATATTTGAAACTTATGTTTTTAACTTATGTTTGATTTTATCTTTGATCTTTATGTTTGAACTTCCTGTAATTCATTACATCAAGTTCAACCATACAATCAATTACTATCAAACATATATAAACACTTATATCAAATACTCGTTATTATTCAATACTTTGCAGTATTACTTAAACCAAAATGCTGATCCACTTAGACTGCTATCGTCACACAGGATGTACCAACAGACTCCCCCTTGACGATAGCTTCTAACAATTTACACATTTGATTAAGAACTTTGTTTATTTATTTAAACCGCTGCCAGCATACAAACCTTTCTCGATACACACTTTAACTACATTTTCATATTTCCTAGCCTCACTATCCATATGAGCGTCGCTTGAGATTCTATGAGCATGTAGCACTTGAAGGTCATCTTTAGAAAGGTTTACAAGGTGAAGGGGATCGTAGACTTTAAGAATCACATTTTCTTCGAAGTCCTCCATCACAGCTTCTCCTGTCTCACTTTCCACATACCACCAATTTAGATTTTTCATGACGTCCTGTGGCATTGGCTTGAGAGGAACCTTTCTCAGACATCTAACTGGTCTGTATTGTATTTTCATCCACGGACGACCAGTTAGAGGGTCAATTCGAGTATGGTCCATTACTCGTTTACCTACCCTTGGATTGAGCCGTTCGAACTTCCTAGACCTCCGTTCTTTTCTTATGATCTTTGCAATTATTTCAGCGTAAGGGTCGTTGCCGATGTTGATTAGCTCCTTCCATGCTAACACCTTTATTTCAATCTTTGGCAAGGAGTTGAACACTTTCAGAGTTTTTCTGAGATACTGGAGACCATCTTTTCTTTTGATAATGAATAGCTGCAATTCCCGATCAAAGAACCAGCTCAATATACTTCCTGATAGCTCTCCAGTACCCGACACACGTATCTTCTTTTTCAGCTCCAACTCTCTTTTCTCTGCCCTAAACCATAGTTTTCTTTTCTCTTCATTGGTAAGTTCTCTGGCAGGTTCTTCACTTGCTGATTCAACATTTAAAGCAGCGTGTACCACTTCTATGTCAATCATATGATTTCCTTCCGTTATATAAGTATCTGTGATTGGGTTTTGCTGAACAATGATCTCATTTGCTTCATCATCTTCATCAGCACAAACTTCATCATCAGATTTCCAATCTGTTATGTCTTCGGGCACAAATTCTCCTTCTTCTAATTCTTCCATTTCGTCCTCAAAGTCAAAGCCAAGGTCCATAGGGTCGTCATCGAGATCCATTAGAGCTTCGATCATTTCGTGTATCTCTGACTCTGTGACTTTTGAAGAACTGGCTTCACCTACTTCAGCTCCCGATTGACCTGGCTCCCCCTGAATCTCAGCATCCTGAGCAGCAGTAAAATCTACTGGCTCATTATGTCTTTGCGTGCTGGAATCATTGCCGTCATTATCTCCATCATTATTATCATCCCTGGGCAGCTCTACTTGATCACGGCAGCTTGTCTCCCCCTGAGCCTTTAGATTTTGCAATAATTGCTCAATCAGGGAGCGCATCGATCGTATTTCAGCCGACTGATCAGAAACAAATGTTTTGAGCTCTACGTTTTCTTCTTGAATCTTGTCCACCACTTTCCTCAATTCAGCATTCTCGTTGTCTAATCTTGCATTATGAGCTTGAATTTCACCGAGAGCTTTAATCAGACCAAAGATTTGGACATGCTGGAAGTCGACCTTACTTTTCAGCGCCGAAAACCGTTGATTTTCCATGAATGTGGATGAGGTGGATGGCATGGAATGTACGGGGGTTGGAATGATTGGTGACGGAATGTACGGTTCAACAGGTGGTGATTGTGGTGGAATGGTAGATTGAGCGGATGATGGTGGTTGAGGGATTTCCGGCTGTGCAGCAGAAGCTGAGGTAGCTCCCTGCATAAATCTATGCCTTTTTGCCCTTTACCTTGTGACTAACGGGGCAACGTCTTCCTCCTCAAAATCAGAGTCATCAGACTCCCTTGATGCTCGACGCCTTGTAGCTTCTTCAGTCACTACTAATCGCGATCCATAGGTTCCTATCTGGATGGATGGTTCTTCGATGACAGTCTCTGGAACTTCAACTTCTATCTCTTCCATGTCTTCAGACTCAGAGGTTGAGATGGCTTCTCCTTCTGGCACTGATTGATACTCATCAATTTGCCTAAGAATGTCATCTTCTCCTTCCGGAGGCTCAAACAATTCCCCAACTAACGCTGCCGTAATTTCTTCATTTGCATTTGGACCTGCTTCCCAAATCTCGTGCAATGTTTGACATAATTGATCAGATGTCGGAACAGATACTGCTGGTGCACTTGAAGGTCCAGCCTCTTGTGGCTCTTGAACTTGACTAGCAGAAGGCCTATCTGCCTGAATTTGACTCGCGGAAGTCCTCTGTCGTCTCCTTTGTTGTTGACGCTGTTGATGTGGCTGTCGTTGTGGAACTTCCACCGCCCCTGCCCAGTCGGCATCTTGAGGGGCTACAAAATTCGGCTCGATTATAGCACCAAACAAAGGTGTTTCTATCGGGACAGCTAACCTTCCTCGGTGAGAGGAGCAATCGGCAAAAATTCTCTTATCTACGACTGCAACGCTCTGAATCTCGTTCAACTGTGGCAGATTTGGCAAGAAGTGTCGGATGAGCATCATTACAAAACGAGGATAAAGCAGAAATCTTTGCTACTCCGAAGCCGTTATCTGATGAACGAACTCTGAGAAGAACATTTCTGAAAAGTTAAACTTTTTATTATAAACCAAAGTGATCATGCCAGATTGAATCTTGGACACTATGTAATCAAATCCCGCTTTCTTCGCCGCGAAGCATACCATGAACACGTGCGCCAGATATCGCCACTGTCCGATTAGCCCACTCTTCATATAAGATGTCTTAGTAACATCTAAACTATATCCCATTCGAACAAAGGCAGCTTGCCTAATACTTAATGGGAAATCTATAGGCCCATTCTCTTGCTCCTGAGTTCCCAGCTGCAGAACTTGGCGTAGCATATCAGCAGAAAATACCAGCGGATTACCAGCAATCCTTGTCCTAAGAACTGTCGGAGTGACATTGCAATCGAATTGCAAATGTTCATAGAATTGGCACACATAAGGAATCACAATTTGGATGTTATGAGACAGTGCATATGAGATTCTGGACTCCACTAAGAAATCCACCATCTGACGGAAACCCTGCGCTTCAGGGATAGCATGGTCAGGGGAAATGACCATATTATGCTTCGGAACAAATACTCTATCCGCCATATCTGCACAATATATCAACTAAAAATATTAGAATTATTACTTGTTTAAATTCAAATTAGTTTTATTTTGAACTTGTATAAGGACAAAATCCAACACTTATGAATTTCTACAAGTTTAATTTAACATTTAAATTGAATAATTCAAATAAAATGACAAACTCGAACAAACAGATTCGAATTAACATATTTTCGAGTTTAATGTACCATTCGAGTTTAATGACCATTCGAGTTTACTGACAAACTCGAATGAGGCCATGAACAGACTCGAAGGAGTCGGCCACCAACCTCACAAAAATCAATGATTTTAACCATTTTAGACTCCAAAAATGACTTCTTGTAGTCCTACTAGGTTCTAATCAATGAAATTTGTCATTAATTTGACTTTTCACCGGTTCAAAGTTTGTAATTTTGAAAAACAAACTTTCTACCAATAAAACTTCAAAATCTAATGATTTTGGCCTAAATGGAGTATAATGCTACCCAAATCTTGTACAATACACTTTGTTATACCTAGATCTACGAGTAGTATCGAACCCACACGGACAGAAACTCGACAAATAGTTGATTTTGTGAAAACGACAAAGTCGAGCGAATAGATTCGAAATCGTCTGAACAAACTCGAGGAATAGAATCGAAAACAGATGAATTAATGAACGTTACTGTTAACATATTTATACCACCAACCTTCGAATCTAATGCCCTTTCGAATCTACTGACAGATTCAAGCCTAGCCATATTCGAGTTTAGGTTAAACTCGAATTACCCCTGAAACTTTGAAAATTTCGAAAATTTTGAAATAAATTCAACTTTTTCAACCTTATTGTGTAACGGAATAAACTATGCCAAATCTTTTACCCTAAGCACAAGATTTTCACGCAATGTTTATTTTATTCAACTATGAATGCACCCTCAGTAATTTTTGACCTTTTTCCTAAGAAAAATTAAAAATAAAATAAAATAAAATAAAATAAAAATAAAAATAAGTAAAAACAAAATTTTAAAATTTTGAACAAAAATTTAACTTAGACTTAAACTACATTTATTAAAATTTACAACCTATGCTAAACACTTAACAAAATATTTTTGACGAGCATAGTCAAAGAAAGGTTCAATCAGATAGCGGTGTCAGATACTCACTTTCAGTACTTAAACTTTCACACTTTGGAATTTTTGATTCCTTTGATTGTTTGTCGTGACATACCCATTTAGCCGATTGTTGGTATTTACCCCTTTAAACATGCTACATTTCGGAATATCCCTTGGCATTTTTATTTATCATGAAATTATCTTACATGACTCAGACATAGACATACTTTTATGATCAAGGCATACAGACAAGATTCTAACTTGTTGGTATTTGCAAACTTTCTTTAAAAGACAAACATCGGACACAGGTCTGTATTTTCATACAACAAAGTGTCTTAGTTTGACTTAAGGTTTATTTTTAAAGCTAGCAAGACAGCGGTGACAGGTCTGTACCGACGTACAACAAAGTGACTTATCTTGCTAACCCGAATCAAAACAGAGGCAACAGGTCTGTACTTACGTACAACAGAGTTACATGTTTTTGACTCTCAATTCCTTATGATTTTTCTATGCTTTCCATTTTAAGATGTATTTGATGTTGCTATACATCCCCAGAAAGTTTGCATACCTCATTTAGACTCAAAGTTTGTATGTCTCGTACATAAAAATTAAGACCGATTGGTCATACATCTAAGTTAGTGACACGTTTGACTTTTTCTTGAATATTTTATTAGCCTTGAGACTCCCTATATGTATTATGCCTACCAACACATCAAACTAAAATAAAGTATAACACTTAGAATTTTAGGTGCATTATGTGTGAAAGCCTAAACACTTAGAGTTTGTAACGACTGTGCTAATTTTCGTCACTTTGAACCTATGCATCTAAGACTTAACTCTTTTTCTGATATTCTCTTTTTTTGAATTTTTATGGTTTTCTCTCTTTTTTCTTTTGTTTTTCATAAGAAATAGCAATAAAAGAAAATAAACTACTAACTTACTAAAAATGGAAACTATCCTAATTTAGAAAAGTTACTATAAAAAGAAAGAAAGACTACAGCTATAAAAGGAAATAAAACTTCTACTAAGTTCAATTTACTCTGGGTTGCGCATTCCATTTAGTTGAATCAAATATTCAAACCGTGACTTATCAAAGGCTTTGGTAAATAAATCAGCATTATTATCGTCCGTTGCCACTTTTACCAATTTGATTAAGTTCTTTTCAGCACAATCATGAATAAAATGATGCCTTATGTCTATGTGCTTTGTTTTACTGTGTTTAACTGGATTATTTGTTATAGCAATTGTAGATTGGTTATCTATCCTAATGGGAGTTTGAGTGTAAGCCAAACCATAATCCCGCAATTGTTGTTGTATCCACAGAACCTGTGAGCAGCAACTACCAGCAGCAACATACTCGGCCTCGCACGTTGACACGGCTACCGATGTCTGTTTCTTGCATTGCCAGGAAACCAGTCTCCCTCCTAGGAATTGACAACCTCCAGTTGTTGACTTGCGCGTCAAGCTGCATCCTCCGTAGTCAGAATCCGTGAACGCTTCCAACTCTAGATCTCCCTCCGCGTGATACCAAAGTCCCAGCTTCGGTTTCGACTTGAGGTATCGTAGAATCCGCTTCACAGCTTTCTTGTGAATCTCCTTCGGATTAGCTTGAAACCAAGCACAAATACATACAGCAAACATGATGTCAGGTCTTAAAGCAGTTAAATACATAAGTGATGCAATCATGGCCCGATATAATGTCGGATCCACATCGGTATCACTTTCAGTACCCGGTCCGAGATTGTGATTCACTTGAATCGGCGTGCTGAAATGAGCTGTCAGTTTCGTCGCTTCCATCCTGAAGCGGTCTAATATGTCGTAGACATACTTCGTCTGATGGATAAACATTTCTTCCTTCTTCTGGTCAACTTGCAACCCCAAAAAGAAGGTCAACTTGCCCATTGCACTCATCTCGAATTTCGACTTCATCACCTTCTCAAAATCCTATCACATTTGTTCGTCTGATGATCCAAAGATGATATCATCGACGTACACTTGTACCAAGATGAAGTGTTCTCCTTTTCTCTTAACGAACAGCGTACTATCTATCCTACCCCTTTCAAAACCGTTTTCTAACAGATGGTTGGATAAAGTCTCGTACCACGCCCTTGGTGCTTGATGCAATCCATACAGAGCCTTATCTAATCGATATACTCTGTCTGGATATTTTGGATCTGTAAATCCGGGCGGCTGTTCTACATACACCAGTTCCTTCACTTCCCATAGAGGAAAGCACTCTTAACATCTAGTTGATATACTTTAAAGCCCTTGAAGGAAGCAAAAGCCAGAAACAACCTAATGGCTTCCAGCCTTGCTACTGGCGCAAACACCTCATTGTAATCGATTCCCTCCTCTTGGTTGAAACCCTTTACCACTAACCTAGCCTTGTTGCGAGTGACTATACCTCGATCGTCTCTTTTGCACTTAAAAACCCATTTGGTTCCTATTGCTATTTCCCCTCGAGGTAATGGAACTAACTCCCACACTTCTAGTTTCCTAAACTGAGAGAGTTCTTCTTGTATTGCTTCAACCCAGGAGTTATCCTTTAGTGCCATTTGCACATTTTTCGGCTCTACTTGCGAGATGAAACAAGAATAAAGGCAGGTGTGATAGGCCTCGGAGTCATTTATCATCGACAACAACACAGTGTTGTTATTTAAACTACTCCTCGTCCTCACACCCTCATTAGGATTTCCTATGATGCTTTCTATAGGATGGTTCTTGTTGATCCTAGAGGTCTCTATCTCGTCAACTCTCAGATTATCTCCTAAGTTAGATCCTATTTCACCTAATGGGGGAACATCCTCAGATTCCACATTTTCCTCCTCGTGGACAGTTTCCTCAGAATCTGAATTTGTTGTCTGAGTTTGATTCTCGGTTGAAGGTGCTTCTGAATTCGTAACTTCTGGAGATCCATCTTCAGTTGTAGTAGGCTCAGATGTGGATTGAAATGTAGTCCTCGGAAAGGTATGACCTTCGTCATTCAGATTCAACGTCGCCATGTTCTTTTCGATCGTACCTGCATTTTCATCCAAAGGAATGTTAAATGACTCAAACAATTTATCATAGTCAAATATCCATTCCGGACCTGTTTGGGGTTCATCTGTATAACTTGTGACTTCAATGTTATACACAATCTCTAGTGTACCATTCGTTTTGTTAAAAACCCATTTGTTTGGTGAGTTCGGCACATAACCTATGCCGGTACACCCTGTGTGACGATATCAATCTAAGTAATCTAGCATTGTGGCTTAAGTAATATTCAAAGTATTGAGAATTAACGAGTATTTGATATATATGTTTATATGTGTTTGATTGTTATTGATTATGTGTTTGAACTTGATGTAACGTATTACAAGAAGTTCAAACATAAAGTTCAAAGATAAATTCAAGCATAAGTTAAAAACATAAGTTTCAATACTAAGTTAAATAGGTGAAAGAGTAAATTCGAATTCAATAAGGATTGACATTCGAATCTATGACAGATTCGAATGTATTCCTTAAGCAGATTCGAATGTACATCAAGAGGCAGATTCAAGAATGTCAAGGGGACAAACTCGAATGGGCTTTGGGCCTGATTCGAGTTTGGCCCATGGCAAACTCGAATGGGCCTCTATAATTAGGGATAGACTCGAAACATTAAGAGACTTTTTGCAGATTTCGTGTGAGTTATTAGCAAAAGGAGATTTCGAGTTTATCAGTGTTTTTTGTGTTGTTTTGGAGAGAATCAATTCGTAGGTGCGTTCGTGTTCGTCCGTACAGCTTGTTGATAGTCTCCGTGTTCCGTGTGAGAGTTGTTATCCGTCAACCCGTTAACGAGGATTCCGCACTCGGTTACGGTCTCGCGTCTAGATAGATCCGTAGTTGCAAGACCTTACAACCTAGGAAGTATCCTTCGTCAGCCTTTTCACCAAACTTAGGTTGATGTTTTGTTCGCAATAAAGTACATGGTACCCCAAACGGTTCGAAGCCAGTTAAATTAGGTGGCCATTTATTCAAAATTTCATAACAGGTTTTGTTCAAAGATTTGACAGTTAGGACTCGGTTTAAAATGTGACATGTGGTATTCACTGCCTCCCCTCAAAACATGGTAGGAAGCTTTGAATCCAAAAGCATAGTCCTAGCTGCCTCAATCAATGTCCTGTTCTTTCGTTCGGCCACCCCATTTTGTTGTGGCTCATAGGGTGCACTAAATTGATGCACTATGCCCTTTGATAGGCAATATACACCAATTACAGTGTTTTTAAATTCAGTTCCATTATCACTACGAAGCCTTTTAACCCGTGTTCCATAGGAATTCTCCACTTGGTCTAAGAACCCGATGAGCTTGGATGCCGTCTCGTCCTTTGTACCTAGAAAGAAAACCCAACAAAATCGTGAGTAATCGTCAGTGATAACTAAACAATACCAACTACCTCCTATACTCCTTTTGTTGATTGGTCCAAAGAGATCCATATGCAACAAATCGAATGTAGAGGTTATGGAGTTCTGAGTCTTGGACTTGTGTGCCTTCTTATGTTGTTTGCCCTTCTTGCATGGTAGACACTTATCCTCGAACTGAAAACTCTTCATAGGCACACCTTGCACCAGTCCATTTTTCGTTATATAGTTCATTTTTCTTAGGTGCAAGTGTGCCATGCGTCTGTGCCACAACACTGATTCAGTCTCCGAAACTTTAGACAGTAAGCAGATCGGACCCATCGAAGATTCCGGCTTGTTCATATCGAGCATGTACAAGTCATTCTTCCTTGGTGCCCGCATTAATATCCACTTTTCAGGAATCTTGAACCCCGGTTTTAGCACTAACGCTTCAGTGTCAGTGAATAACACTGAATTCTTCTTGTCACAGATTTGAGATACACTAATGAGATTGTGAACCAGTTTATCAATGTTATAAACTTGATCCAACTTGATCGTCCCATTAGTGACCACTCCAGTACCCGTGATGTTTCCTCCCTTGTTTCCCGCGAATGATACAAATCCCCGATTCCCACCCTTGAAGTCTGTAAGGAGACTTCTTTGCCCTGTCATGTGCCTGGAGCATCCACTGTCGACGAACCATTTGTTGTTTGGACCTGTGGTTATCTCCTGCATATGAAAGAAAATAGGTTAGTTATCGCGGGGAACCCAAGCCATAACTGACTTGGTAATACCATTCTCGTCCACATACTTAAACTCTTTCAAATACCCATCTCGCCTTTCAGGTGACATGGGTCGTTGAACAGGAGTTTGTTGTGGTGCCGAGTGATGTAAATTCACTCTTTGCCTTTGAGTAGGCATTTGTTGTGGAGCTCTTGAATAATTACGATTATATTGCATTTCAGATTGAGATCCCTGAGCTCTAGCCGGTGTGTGATGTCTAACAGGTGTATGTGACCTAACTGGAGTGTATGCTCTGCTAGGTGTTGTGCTCCTATATTGTTGTTAAGGTCCAGACCTAGATTGATTAACGACTCGATTCGGTGAATTAGTCCTAACCCCTTCTTTTGGTCCACCTTTTACCGGTATTTGTTTCACAACTTGTTTTGGTGTAGCCTGCACAGTTTTCTCGGTACTCTGAGAACTACTAGTGCTCGCCACACTTGTTGAAGGCTTAACTTGTGTTGGCTTCCCTGTCTTAGGTGTAACGTCAATTTTCCTAAGCGGACAGTTAGAAGCAACATGCCCCTTTTCATGACATCTAAAGCAAGACATCTTGTCAATGGACTTTTTGTGTGTGCCCTTAGACCTAGGTGTCTCACTAGTTTCTGGTTCTTTTTGTGTGTCTTCAGTGACTGGTTCATCATCCTGATCATTAAAATCAATTTTATAAACTACATTCACAGTGCTTCATTCTGATAATAAAATCTACAAGTTCAGTGAGGCAAATTTCTTTTCGGTCTACATTGAAGACATTGAAGATCTGTTTGATGAACTATGTAGATACAAAAGAGAAGAAAATTTATGGTTCATTCTCAAAGAAATCTTCCACTTCATGCACACTAAAATGGTGTTAATGTCCATTCAAGATTTACAATTTTGGAGTGGAAAGAGGATTACGAAGAATAAATGTGACTACACCTGATTGATATCTCAAGGACATTGAAAAGTACAAAGAATATCTAGTTTTGCTTGACGAGTATCCTTGTGTGATATATAATAACAAAGATCATGTTCAGAAGGCCAAGAGAATGCCTGGGCTCAACAAATTTTCAGATGGAACCCTCAAAATGGTAATGATGTCATTAATAGGTGTTTTAAATGAAGATGCTTTGAAGAGATTCAAAGGTCACGGCATGCCACAGAGGGAGCGAACGATGGTCGACTTTATTTCCAAAATTGTTATTCAATTGAGAATTCGGGGGTGCATTCAGAGGTTTGAGAAGAAACTGTGCTAAAGACTAATCTCTAAAATACCTTCATAAAAGGGGGAGATTGTTGGTTAGTTTATAAGTTTGTTTATGAATGTAAAGTTTGGGGGCTAGTTGTAATTTCCTTATTCTTGTAAATGGTATATATAGAATATATTTTGTATTTGTGGTGGCTGTCAATCAATAGATAGTGCATAGATTTCAGTGCTAAAAGGGAAATAAGGTTTGTCAGAGAATTCATATTGCAACCACATTTTCTTGTAAACATTATTACTGCTCAATATATGAAATCATTCGGTTATTTGTGATTGATTGTGATCCTATTGTATTCATTAATATTTCTATTAGATTTTGATATTAACAGCCACCTTTAGCCCTCCAACTCTCCCTTTATTACAATGTTGCTCCCCCTCAACCAACCTATTCTTTTCATCTATTATTATACATTGTCATTATTATCATTTTACTAATCATTTACATTAGTTACAAAATTCTCATTCCTACTTTTATAATAATAATATTTTTCCATTAATAATAATTATTTCATAATTATCCTTGCCAAACATTATTAGAGGACTTAATAACCTTTAATTATTTGAGGTGTTACAATTCTTCCCCCGTTTAAAGATTTTGTGCTTGGAATCCTAAAACTTAACACCTCTGTTAGGTATTTACACCCTTGACTATCAAGACGCCATGAAGACAAATTGCTCACGTATACACATAGGTTGTTTCTATCTTTTACTTCAAAAATACGTGCTCGAAGGCTCACAGAGTTAATCACACACAACGGACACAATTCGTTACACTAGATATACAACTTTTTGTTGCTACCTTGTAACATGTTCCCACTAGATTAACTACACAAATTGCTCACGTTGAGCGACATGTCCGTCTATAGTAGCTTCCATTGCCACTTATCATACACACTTAATGGAAATTCTGTCAGAATACTGACATGCAAGTAATTATACTTGGTTGTACCAATGAAACCACAATCAAATAAGCGCTCAATTTATAATTTACATATTTAATTCAATTTTACATATCTCAAGTTTCGTCACCAATTATAACCTTTTGATTGGTTATTTTTTACTATCATGTCTCACATATTTACTATACATTTATTCTTAACAAGTTCATGGGGTCGGTAATCTTCCCTAGTTAAAATGAGCATTTATATAGAGCTCAATCAGACAATCAAATCCATTGAGTATAGTCAAACAAACCATATTTAAAATATCACATTTAATGGCACCATCGTGTTAATATGGTCAACTTGCACTAAGTACGTAAAGAAATACCACATAATATTTGTACAAATAGTCATTATCGGTTCGACTCTGATGATAAACAATCATTAATCTAGGTCATTACCAAAACCTTACGAAATACCTCACACTCAAATCAGTTCTAGAGTCATGGGCATATCACATGTTTAATTAAAATCGTACTCCTAGATAATAGGCATATCAATCAAACAACTTAGGCTCATGTTGGTACATCCTGTGTGACGACAGCAGTCTAAGTGATCCTACATTGTGATTTTAGCAAGTGTGTGATATATATGTTTATATATGGTTGATATTTATTAGTGTTTGTATGTTTGAACTTGATGTAACGTATTACAAGAAGTTCAAACATAAAGTACAAAGATAAAATCAATTATAAGTAATAACGTAAGGTTCAACACTTAGCTGTTTATGTAAAAGGCTAGATTCGAATTATATATGGGTTGACATTCGAATCTGTGATAGATTCGAATGTAACCATAGATTCGAAAGAAGGCTAGATTCGAGACTGTCAATATGGACAGATTCGAATGGGCCTTGGGCCAGATTCGAGGTTGGCCCACAACAGACTCGAATCAGGGTCTATAATTAGGGATAGACTCGAATAATTAGAAGACTTTTTGCAGAATTCGTGAGGAATTAAGCAAGAGGCGATCTCGAGTTTATCAGCTAGGTGAGTGCCGTTTCGGAGAGAATTAGTACGTAGGATCGTTCGTGTGTCGTTCGTTCAGCGTCTAATAGTCTCCGTGTTCCGTTGGTTGAGAGTTGTCCGTCTAACCGTCAACGAGGATTCCGCACTCGTTCACGGATCCGCGTCTAGATAGATCTTGCAGTCGTAGACCTTACAAGTGGTATCAGAGCCTACGGAGTGTTCTTGGTGTTCTTCGTGTTCATCAGATACATTCTAGGTTTCTTGACGCTAGTTGGACGGTTTTGCTCTCAAAAACGTGTTTTCAAGCTTAGCAAATTCATATTCGGGAAACACTTTGTCGTTTTTCACGTTTTTGGTCGAAATCATTATTTTTCGTTTGAAAAATAGTGATTTAATCTGTAAAACGTCAAAAAATCAAAGTGTTAGCCGTTTTTCGAGTTTGCGGCGCTCGAATCTATAGGGGTAATTAGGGTTTCACTCTAGTCTCGAGTCTAACCTAAATACGCTCCTTTCGAGTCAATTTCAGTGAGTTTCGAGTCTACTTTGTTTCGAATCTGTTACTTCATTCGAATTGGATCTCGAGTCTGTGTTGTTTCGAGTTTATTTCGAGTCTGTTACTGTTTCGATTCTGTGCTTCGAATCTGCTGACATTCGAATCTGCTGAACCTTCGATTCTAAGGACCATCGAATCTAAGGAGTTGTTCGAATCTGACATTATTTCGAATCTAATTGACTTTTAAGACTTAATCGAATTTAATCTCAACAGATTTAATATTAATTTGTTTCGAATCTATCTAGATTCGAATAAGTTAGTCTAAATCAGTTTCGAATTAAATTAATTAAGTTCAAATTCAATTTGTTTCAGAAAAGATGTCAAATCTTCAGAAATTCCTTGAGATGGATCACGAAGTTGGGAAGGCAAATGCACCGCCAAAGCTGATGAAAGTTGAGGACTATTACTGGTGGAAGGACAGATTTACAGATTTTGTACGATTCAATGATATGCGCATGTGGGTGTGCATAGATGAAGGGTACATTCCGCCAGTATCTGAAGTTGAAGGCCGTCAAAAGGTCTTGTCATATCAGATGATGAAAGAGGATGACAAGAAACTATTTGAAGCTGAAAACAAAGCTTTCTCCATAATCCGTATGACTTTACCTCAAGATATTTTACACACATTTCGGACTCAAAGGACGTCGAAGGAACTTTGGGAGTCTCTCCAGAAAAGGTGTGAAGGTAATCCTCGGGTGCGTAGAAAGCGTACAGAGCTGTTGACCCAACAGTTTGCGATTTTCAAAGCAATTAAGGATGAACAGTTGGATGATATTATCACAAGGTTCTATCATCTGATAACGGAACTTGAAAGTCATGGAATTGAGTATTCGGACACTGACAAGAACAACAAGCTTCTTGATGCCCTACCAGCCAAATGGGCTATGTACGTGGCAATGATTAAGCTGAATGAGGACAAATATTATGCTCAATCACTTGATGACATTGTGGGAACGTTGAGGGCATATCACTTCGAGATGATTAAGGCTGAGACTGATTACGAGCAAGTCCAGAATCCGGCTATGTATTTTGGAAAGACATCTAAATCATCAGTGACAGCTGAACCGAAGAGTGCTACAGCGTTTTTCACCGGAGAAACGTCATCGCCACCAGAGTCCGAAGACTCACTGAATCGCGCGTTCTTAGGGTTAGGAAGATCGGAAGAACCGCAACCTCAAGTCCATCAGGCACCGACAAGTCAGAGCTATTCGAAGATGCCGATGAGCGCAAAGTCCGCAGAAGAACATTTGAATCTGCTTGCTTCCTTTGTGGCAGCTTATGGAAATTGTGTTCAAGGGAAAATCAATGACCCAGCTCTATGGGATGAAGATTACGATCAGGTCGACCCTGATGACTTAGAGGAAATGGATCTTAAGTGGCAACTGGCCATGGTGACCCAGAGGGTAAAAAGATTCATCAAGCGAACTGGGAGGAATCTGCAAATGAACAACAAAGGGATAGGATTTGATAAGTCTAAGGTCAAATGCTACAACTGTCAGGGATTGGGACACTTCGCCAGGGAGTGTCAAAGACCGAAGGTAGAGACATACCAAGGACAGAGTCAGCATCAAGGACAGTACCAAAATCAGTCCCAACAAAGATACCTTCCGAGTTCCTCTTCTGGTCAAGCCAATCTAGCGGGTCTACTATCCAATGTCACTTCTGACAGACAGCTAGATGGTACCTATGACTGGAGTTCACATCCTGACTCCAATGCTAGAGCTTTCATGGCTGAAGTTACGGAGAATAGTTGTGAAGAAGACGAGCAGACCACAAGGGAAAACAGTCCGATGTGGGTAGAGAAGGCGAATGATCAGACCGTGCTGGAGTTTGCTGCTCAGATGGCCAACGTGGAATCTGATAACTCTAAGGTTAGTCTTTCTTATTCTCTATTTTCAGAATTATGTGCTTTGTGTGCTACTTCTAATGATAGGTTAAATCTAGTCTTAGAATCACACAAAACCATCTCTGCTCAAAATGAAAACTTAAAAATAAAAAACGCTAGCCTAAATGATATAAAGCAAGACTTAAAAGAAAAGCTTAAGGCTGATGCTCAAGACGTAATAGTTCTAAAAGACAAACTGAGTGAGTAGTGTGTTAGGATAGAGCTTATGTATGAGCACGTAGAGGCCTTGACCAAAAGTCTGAAGGACAAGGACATAGAGCTAGCCGAGACCAAGGTTAAGGTAGCAGAGGCAAATAACAAGCTGGAAAAGTTTAGGAATTCGAGCCTAAACCTAGGAAAAGTCTTAGATGCCCAAAGACAGTCTAAGAAGCCTGTAGGTCTAGGTTTTCACAAAATTCCTCCACCATTCAATGCGAACTATGTGCCTCAGCCTCAGGAGAAAACTGACAAGTCAGTAGACTTAGAGGACCTACCTGAACCGACACCTGAGCCTACAGTTGATAATACACCTAAGGTGGTTGACTCAACCGTCAAGGTCAAGAAAGTGAAATTTGTGTCTTCCTCCAGTGAAACACCTGCAGGAAAACAGAAAATTTCTTGGGCTGACCAGGTCGAAGAGACAGACACTGTAGATGTACCAAAGGCAGTAGACACTAGTGAGACACCTAGATCTAAGGGAACAACCAAAAAGTCCATGGATAAGATGTCTTGCTTTAGATGTCACGAAAAAGGGCATGTTGCTTCTCACTGTCCACTTAGGAAAGCAGATGTTACCCCTAAGACAGTGAACCCAACACATGTTAAGCCCTCACCCAGTGTGGCAAGCAGCAGTAGTTCTCAACCTACCGAGAAAACTGTGCAGGCCGCACCCAAACAAGTTGTGAAAAACACACCGGTTAAGGTTGGACCAAAGGAAGTGATTAGGACAAATTCACCGAATCGTGTCACAAATCAATCTAGGTCAGCACCACAACAAGTCTATAGGAGCACCACACCTAGCAGGTCACATACTCTAGTTAGGTCACATACTCCAGTTAGACAATATGCACCGGTAAGAGCTCAAGGATCACAGTCAGAAATGGCATATAATAGAAATTATTCTAGAGCTCCACAACAAATGCCTACACCAAGGCAAAGAGTGAACTTAAATCACTCGGCACCACAACAGAATTCAGTTCAAAGGCCCAAGTCACCTGAAAGGCGAGATGGGTACTTGAAAGAGTTCACGTATGTGGACGAGAATAGTATTACCAAGTCAGTCATGGCTTGGGTTCCCCGTGATAACTAACCTATTTTCTTTCATGTGCAGGAGATAACTACCGGTCCAAACAACAAGTGGTTCGTCGACAGTGGTTGCTCCAGGCACATGACGGGGGAAAGAAGTCTTCTCACAGACTTGAAGGGGGGTAATAGGGGATTTGTATCATTCGCGGGTAACAAGGGTGGAAATATCACTGGAACTGGAGAAGTCACTAATGGGACGATTACTTTGGATCAAGTTTATCACGTTGATAAACTGGTTAATAATCTCATTAGTGTCTCTCAAATCTGTGATAAGAAGAACTCGGTGTTATTTACTGACACTGAGGCGTTAGTGCTAATGCCTGGATTCAAGATACCTGAAGATTGGATATTGATGCGGGCGCCAAGGAAGAATGACTTGTACATGCTCGATATGAACAAGCCAGATACTTCGATGGGTCCGATCTGCTTACTATCAAAAGCTTCAGAGACGGAGTCCGTACTGTGGCACAGACGCATGGCTCACCTGCACTTGAGGAAGATGAATTACATAACGAAGCATGGACTGGTGCAGGGTGTGCCCATGAAAAGTTTTCAGTTCGAGGATAAGTGTCTACCTTGCATGAAGGGAAAACAGCACAAGAAGACCCACAAGTCCAAGAAGCAGAATTCCATAGCCTCAGCATTCGATCTGTTGCACATGGACCTTTTCGGCCCAATCAACAAAAGGAGTATCGGAGGTAGTTGGTACTGCTTAGTTATCACTGACGATTACTCACGTTTTTCTTGGGTTTTCTTTTTAGGTACGAAGGACGAGACGGCTGCAAGGCTCATCGGGTTCTTGGACCAAGTGGAGAACTCATACGGAACTAGGGTTAAATATATTCGTAGTGATAATGGAACTGAATTCAAAAACACTGTAATTGGTGTATATTGCCTATCAAAGGGCATAGTGCATCAATTCAGTGCACCATATGAACCTCAACAGAATGGGGTGGCCGAACGTAAAAATAGAACTTTGATTGAGGCTGCAAGGACTATGCTTTCGGATTCAAAGCTTCCTACCATGTTTTGGGGGGAGGCAGTGAATACCGCGTGCCACATTTTAAACCGAGTCCTTACAGTCAAATCATTGAACAAAACATGCTATGAAATTTGAATAAACGGCCACCTAACTTAACTGGATTCGAACCGTTTGGAGTACCATGCACACTTTTAAGAACAAAACATCAACCGAAGTTTGGTGAAAAGGCTGACGAAGGATACTTCCTAGGTTATGTGCCAAACTCACCAAACAAAAGGGTGTTTAACAAAACAACTGGTACTGTGGAGATTGTGTATAATATTGAAGTCACAAGTTATACACATGAACCCCAAACTGGTCCGGAATGGATATTTGACTATGATAAGTTATTTGAGTCATTTAACATTCCTCTGGATGATAATGCAGGTACAATCGAGAAGGACTTGGCGACGTTGCATCTGAATGACGATGGCCAAATCTTTCCAAGGACCACGTTCGAATCTACGTCCGAGCCTACTGCGACTGTAGATGGATCTCCAGAAGTTGCTGATCAAGAGGCACCTAACACTGAGAATCAAACTCAAGCTACAAGTTCTAACTCTGAGGAAAACGTCCGTGAGGAGGAAAATGTAGAAGCTGAGCCTGTTCCCCCTTTAGGTGAAATAGGATCCAACTTAGGAGATAATCTAAGGGTTGATGAAATAGAGACCTCTAGGATTTACAAGAACCATCCAATAGATAGCATCATAGGAAATCCTAATGAGGGTGTGAGGACTCGGAGTAGTGTAAATAACAACACTGTGTTGTTGTCGATGATAAACGACTCCGAGGCATATCACACATGTCTATATTCGTGTTTCATATCGCAAGTAGAGCCCAAAAATGTGCAAATGGCACTTAAGGACAATTCTTGGGTTGAAGCGATGCAGGAAGAACTTTCACAATTTAGGAAACTAGGAAGTGTGGGAGTTAGTTCCGTTACCTCGAGGGGAGATTGCAATAGGAACCAAATGGGTTTTTAAGTGCAAGAGAGACGATCGGGGTATAGTCACGCGCAACAAGGCGAGATTAGTTGTAAAGGGTTTCAACCAAGAGGAGGGAATCGATTACAACGAAGTTTTTGCACCAGTAGCAAGGCTAGAAGCCATTAGGTTGTTTCTAGCGTTTGCCTCCTTCAAAGGCTTTAAGGTATATCAACTGGACGTTAAGAGTGCTTTCCTGTATGGGAAAGTGAAGGAGTTGGTGTATGTAGAACAACCGCCCGGATTTACAGATCCTAAATATCCTGATAGAGTATATCGCTTAGATAAGGCTCTTTACGGATTACATCAGGCACCTAGGGCGTGGTATGAGACTTTATCCAACCATCTTTTAGAAAACGGTTTTGAAAGGGGTAGGATAGATAGTACTCTATTTGTGAAGAGGAAGGGAGAACACTTTATCTTGGTACAAGTGTACGTCGATGATATCATTTTTGGATCATCAGACGAACAGATGTGCAAAGATTTCGAGAAGGTGATGAAGTCTAAGTTCGAGATGAGTGCTATGGGGGATTTGAATTTCTTTTTAGGGTTACAAGTTGACCAAAAGAAGGAAGGGATGTTTATCCATCAAACTAAGTATGTCTATGACATATTAGAACGGTTTGGGATGGAGGGAACTAAGTTGACTGCCCACTTCAGCACGCCGATTCAAGTGAATCACAATCTCGGGCCGGGTACTGAAAGTGATACCGATGTGGATCCGACTTTATATCGGGTCATGATTGGGTCACTTATGTATTTAACTGCTTCAAGACCTGACATAATGTTTGTTGTGTGTATTTGTGCTAGGTTTCAAGCGAATCCGAAGGAGATGCATATGAAAGCTGTGAAGCGGATTCTACGATACCTCAAGTCGAAACCGAAGCTGGGACTTTGGTATCACGCGGAGGGAGATCTAGAGTTGGAAGCATTCACGGATTCTGACTACGGAGGATGCAGCTTGACGCGCAAATCTACAACTGGAGGTTGTCAGTTCCTAGGAGGGAGATTTGTATCCTGGCAATGCAAGAAACAAACATCGGTAGCCATTTCAACGTGCGAGGCCGAGTATGTTGCTGCTGGTAGTTGCTGCTCACAGGTTCTGTGGATACAACAACAATTGCGGGATTACGGTTTGGCTTACACTCAAACTCCTATTAGGATAGACAATCAATCTACAATTGCTATAACTAATAATCCAGTTAAACACAGTAAAACAAAGCACATAGACATAAGACATCATTTTATTCGTGATTGTGCTGAAAAGAACTTAATCAAATTGGTAAAGGTGGCAACAGAAGATAATAATGCTGATTTATTTACCAAAGCGTTTGATAAGTCACGGTTTGAGTATTTGATTCAACTGAATGGAATGCGCAACCCAGAGTAATTTGACCTTAGTAGTATTTTATTTCCTTTTATAGTAGTAGTATTTCTTTCTTTTTATAGTAAGTCTGCTAATTTAGGAAAGTTTCTATTTTTAGTAAGTTTCTATTTTTAGTAGGATAGTAGGTTATCATATCTTTATTGCTATTTCTTTATGAAAAACAAAAGAAAAAAGAGAGAAAATTACAAAAATAAAAAAAAAGAGAATATCAGAAAAAAGAGTTAGGTCTTAGATACATAGGTTCAAAGTGACGAAAATTAGCACAGTCGTTACAAACTCTAAGTGTTTAGGCTTTCACACATAATGCAACTAAATTCTAAGTGTTATACTTTATTTAGTTTGATGTGTTGGTAGGCATAATACATATAGGGAATCTCAAGGCTAATAAATATTCTAGAAAAAGTCAAGCGTGTCACTAACTTAGATGTACGACCAATCGGTCTTAATTTTTATTTACAAGACATACAAACTTTGAGTCTAAATGAGGTATGCAAACTTTCTGGGGATGTATGGCAACATCAAATACATCTGAAAATGGAAAGAATAGAAAAATCATATGAAATTGAGAGTCGAAAACATGTAACTTTGTTGTACGTAAGTATAGACCTGTTGCCTCTGTTTAGATTCGGGTTAGCAGATATGTCGCTTTG